>MU251622.1:0-52239 GCA_019669835.1 Amylocarpus encephaloides
CTTCTCTCCTCACTTTGTTGTTCGCTCAATATAGCAGTTTCCGTTTGACTCCGTATTTATCACAGCAAGCAGTGGTTCACTCCACACGGTTACAAGGAGGACAATTTACCTACTAAGACATTTTACTTCCGCCGAATATATAAGGAACGAATCTCACCAGGGGAATCAAGATGTTAAAGGAATAAACAAACCACTATTAAGTAATGTCAACCTTTTTAGGGTTACGGCAGAAGCCGAAAGCTCCGCTACTTGGGCGGCGATAACCTGCATCCTACCCCTGAAATGTTCACCTGACCCGTCGGCTGGGAAGCCGGCCTACAAGTACACAGGGGTATCCCGTACCAGGAAACGAGGAAGCAGATGTCACTGCCAAGCAAGCCACAGGATGACGAACAAGTCAAAGATCCACAGAGGTCACGTTTGATCGGAAACAAAGTCACAGAAGAGGATCATAGTTATATCAAGGACTCACAAAACTAGATGCAGCATTCTAGTACATACAGATGAGGTCGGGGAAGATTGGACTCGGGGCATATTTGAAGAAGATTAAAGCGGCAGACACGGCCGTATGTCAGTGCCAGAGATCGATGGAGACTAGATCTCATATACTTGGTGATTACTTCCAATTTGGAGCACAAAGACGGACACATCTTGGCAAACCAACTGTTTAGAATGTGCCTGCCCTTCTTAACGATTCAAAATTAGCAAGGAAAGTAGTTGCATTCATGAAGAGAACAAGTCTTCTCGGCCATTTAGTAGGTGCCAGCTGGCACCCCAAGCTCACAATTTCAAAATACAACCCACAGATACATGACGGATAGAATAGACTGATTACTGAACAAGGAGCAACAAGACAGCCAGGATAAGGGACCTGCAGTGTGGGAAGGGTAACGAGCGAGGGCATGCAGCGATAACACACAAGAATAGGCTGTGGCCCTCTAGTTGGGTACTTGTAGTGAAAGGATTGGTTTGACAGAGTCAAATCTTAATATTCGATTATCAGAAAAGGGGATAGGACTAGAGGATTCATGTGCTTTGAACTGTAGATAGAGTTCGCTGCAGAGTAGTGACATACATAAGCAGCTAAAAAGAGTAAGGATTTTCCAGAAAAAAAAAAAAAAAAAAAAGGTGGTGGGGGCGGAAGCCGGTTTCGCCAGTGACTATAACAACAAGCAGTCGCAACGAAGCTCTGTAAGCAACTATGTGCAAGTAGAAAGGCTTAGCGATAGGCTGCAATATAACATACAGTCTATAGCCGAGATAGGGCTCCTCAATCGATTACTCGCGAATTAATAACTTCTACACTTAAAGGGTATCCAGGGTTGCTGTATAAATCTCGATTAACGGCCGAATTAGTTACCAAAAGGGTCCTCTCGACATACTATTGATGTTAGTCCTCAAAGTCAACGAATCGGAACGTTCATCGTCGTGCCAAGGTCCAATTGTGGCTATGAAGCATTCAGATGAGCATTGGAATTTGGAACCTCCCGTCCCAATCTAGCTAAAGAAGGGTACGGCCCGCTTGGCGTCGATTCTTGATTTAATGCGATAGCCGAGAGCTACCGAGTCAGGAGCGAAATGAAGGCCGCCACAGCAACAGTGAGTGCCAAAGATACCTCCTGTGTATATATTCAGACGTACCTACGTATGCCGGAGAGGATGCCTATCCCGACTTCGTTCTGTCTCGCTACCGCGCAATCTTCGAGACTTCCGGCAGAGTATCCCGCTCGCTAAAAACATCGACTTGGCTTCACCGACCCCAAAGCACTAAACACAAAGCGCCATTGACATGTTGCTTCAGAATCTTCTCCTCCCATTGCTTTGGACCCAAGCAGTCATCGCAGTCTTGACTACATATGATACAACAGCAACACGCACAACTTCGGACCGCCGATCAACCAGCACCTCAACGCGATCCTTCGACGACGCCTCCCTCTCGCGCGCCAAGGCGAGCTATCAGTCCTCTTACTACGAGTCGCTTTACGGATCGAATACCATCACTTCGGCAGCGAGCTATTCAACGTAAGCTGTTCTCTCAAAATTTCGTGGGGACAATTTCCAATTCAAACCGTTTCTGACGCATTTGTTTTGCCATGTACAACAGCCCCCTGAGCCGCTGCACCTCCTCTGTCTCAAACCGCCATAGCATCTGCAATCGAGCTGTCTTGAGCATACACAAAGATGGGATCAACGACGATCCGTACAGCGTGGACATTGAGCAATGCATGTGTACTTCTATTAGCAAAATGATTGGGTAAGTTCAGTTGCATACAAAAGCTCTCGCTTCCGCAGTGCTCCGTCTCCTCTCTTTGGCGACTTCTCTGTCACGCCTTTAGCCTCGAAGTCATCCGCTTATTGCCAAGGCAGCTGCTACAAAGGAAACACCAAATCACAGTCACTATATCTGTCGAATTGGTCAACAAGAAGTTGCTCCGCGCTCATTACGGGTCGCATTGGTGAATTGGAGTCAGGGGAGACCAGTCGCACGAGCCGTACGGACAGTACCCCTACTACTGTCCAGCCAATATCTTCCTCAACCTCGACCTCGGGGAGTGGAGGGAATGAGGCGGCTGCTCGTTGGGCTGAGGGGGTTGGGTTATTTGTGATGGTCGGGGGCTTGGCTAATTGGGGGTGAGCCGGAGGTCAGTAGGAAGGAGTTGAGGTGTGACAACAGTCACTGGTGTAAGTTATCGAACTTACCCGAGTTCTACTCGGCTTTGACCTTGTATGCAGGCTACATGTTTTTCGCTAATAAGTAGTGAATATTCGTGGAGTTCGAGTATATCTTTACAACCGACCTCTTGCCCTCTTACTTCTTTACCTTGGTTTTCTTCAATAAGCTACTATTCTGCAAACACTCCATTTGTGTAGTTATAGAGGTCCGTTACACTAAAATTAAGCTCTCCCTCTTTTCCTGGGAAGTTCTGTGTAATATCCCACCTGCGTATGAACCCTTTTGTTGTTATAATTTACCCCTTTTTACATTCACCCACTTACCCTACAATAACTACTTCTATCTAGAATGAGAGGTTGAGAACTCTGGGCAACTTAACTATCAATCATGATCACTTCGACAATGAGGAGGCCAAGATATACAGTACCTGGTGTATAACTCGACTGGAGGAAAGGTTCATACTTATCTCTACCCCCGGTTCAAATTAGACGCTGTCGACCGCTACACTGCAGTAAAGGATCTATGTTGCAGCACCTCGGTAGCATTGCAACCAGTCATTACCGTCGACAACAAGCAAAACGTGAATATCAGCAGCTATACATGAAGCCATGTCATACGATCCATGACTTCGGTGCTAAATTCCATCGTCTTACTAACGAAGCTGAGGTGCAAACCCTTAACCGTCCAGAGGACCTCCATGCCTCGATGAGCTTCCCTCTCAAGAGAGCCTTGATTGTTACCAAGCTTATCCTCCAGGGCAATTTCCAGTTGTTCTGCAACTTGGCAGGAGGAGTCGACGGTAACTTGAGACACCTTGATGCACAAACAGCAGAGGTCGCTAGGAAGGTCGTGGGTACTCAGATGTCGAAGCAAGCCGCGAATCCTCAATCAGGTTCCCAGATTCGTACAGCAGACAACTCGCACGCCCACCTTCACTGCCACTGCTGTTCACCGCTCTGAAACCAAGTCACCGCCAAGACACTCTCAAGGTCAAGACCCACAACACACGTTTCCACTACAGCAAGACTAGCCGCTTCGCTAGAGTGTCAGAGTGCATTGCCCCACGCAAAGTTGAATGTCTTCAAATGTCCTTATCTCTCCGCAGGGACAATTACATCAGCAAAGCATTATGCCCTGCTGGCCGAGGAGGAAAGACTATCCTTGTAAAGGCATTACTCGACAATCTCCCATAGGTTATAGAAAGCCAAAAGGGTTGGACTTTGTTCATGCATGCAGACTCGGTCGCTTAGAAGTTGTCAAAGCTCCGATTGCATTGGATGTAGAGATGAACTTCGCAATAAAGATGAATGGAAATCTCCCGTGCTGGAATGTATTTCGCTACGATACGAGGTTTCGTCGCTATTGTGTGCCATTTGGTGAAAGTGGTCCTAATTACCGCCCCGAGTGGATTGGCATACCCGACTCTCCGATTATGCAAGCTGCTAACTATGAGCACCATGACTGTGTGGAGGCTCTTTGGATTTTAGTTATTGTAAAAGAGCTTGACGTCATAGAAACTGCTCCGCAAATGTAAGAAGGGCAAAAGATTAACTGAAAACAAAGTATTAATACCTAAAACCTTTTATTTATGTTTGTAAATGTAAATAAATAAATGATATCAATTGATATACATTTATCTTTAAATTTAATTTTAGAGTTAGAAAAGTTTTAAATTCAGCTCCATGGCCAAGCTACGAGTATGAATAGGACTATGTTTTAGACGTAGTGTTTCCTTCAAAGACGATCTTTATTACTTTTATTATGCCCTCACTGTAGAAAATTCAGCTGCATTGAGATGTGTTAGCTTTTGGCGAGTAACATGTTACGCCTGTTCTACCTGGGTATTGATATTGGATTGAAACCTTATGGCATGTATGGCATTTCACGTACATATCATACTCGTTGGTCTCAAGATTGATTGATTGATTAGAAAGAGGAGAGGAAGCTCTATTTACAGAGTTTTTAGGAGTCTTCCAGAACCTACTATGAATCATAGTGGTTCTTTTTACTCTGAGACATAAGACTCATTGTTGATGTCTTAATAAGATATAATAGATTCATGGTTATGCGGTAATAACGTGGCATAATGGACTCAGTATGTAATAATTGAAGAATCAGCACTACTGTCATCATTGATACCCACATACTTACTGTCAACTTCTGGTACCTCCATGTTGTTACTTGAGAAATTTTTCCATGTCAAATGATACCTAAACTTCGGCGGGATGGATGGTCTCCTAATGTTCTTCACTTAGCATCTGTAGGATCTGTCTTTTGCGGGTGCTTAATTGATTTCGGTCTCAGAGAACATCATCATTTCCTCCCGAATTTTAACAAGGTACAAGCATTTTGGATCAACCTTGAAATCAAATACGGATGGAAATGTTTGGCGGGCATCGCTCTAGACTCAGACACGGCGTGAGAATTCCTAGAGATCTATGCATGTTGGGTGACATGTAGCGCTTAATCAGCCTAGCGTTGTTCGCATCGTTACAAATTTCCAATATTCGCGGTCCAGAGTATGCTAAAGTCTAAAACTCATCGTGTAATACTTCGGATATCTTCACACAATCGTAATCGTGTTAGAAGGGTTGCAAAGGCTAAGAACAAAATTTTAAACAAAGACTGGGATTTGGGAGGTGGAAACAAAATTCAATCCGAATATCCATTTTGTAAAGGAGCATTGATCAGTTCTCACCATTTCTGTATACTTTCACACATAGACTTTCGCTAGAAAGGATCCCCCAGTATTTACCTATCACCCAGAATTCCGATAGCTAAGCGAAACAAAGGGGTGCACTTAGCCATCAACCAAGGAAATTCACGAGTCAACAACCAATGACGTAACCGGCTGTTGCTGTTGATGACGACCACCCCACCAACAACAAAAAGCCTCTCGTCTCCCAAAGTATATCAATACAACACAAAATTTCAAACGCACAACAAGAAAATAACATTACGATGGCAAAAATGCTCCAAAACACATTCGGCTTCATCCTACAGCTGTGCCTGTTTTCCTTCGCGATGGGAGAGGAGACCCTCGTTGAACAAGGTCACGGCAACTCATGGGCGTATGGAACGAGCGGCGGTGTGATTGGCTTCATCATCTTGATTTTGGATATCATTGTCTTTAGTAAGTCCCTATTGGGAATTCCTTCAAGTAAGGTTACCAATAGAACGAAGACTAATGTCCTGTGCGCTCAACAGTCGAAGTCCTGAAGTCCAACCGTTCCCCCTCCCACAAGGTGCTCTGGTGTGTCATTGTATTCCTCTTCCCGATCTTGGGCATGGTCATCTATTACCTTTTCTCTCATCGCGATGCGCACATGGGAAGTGGGAGCTATGAGGCTATCCCATAGACGGGCCCCATGGGAGTGGTTGGAGACAGCAATGTGGAGTGGAATATGGTACAGATTCCAGGGTCAGTGGGTTCAAGGGAGCTGCTGGCATAGTGGTACATGTGAAAGGACGTACGCTAGCGTATTAACCCAGGGAAAGAATGCATGATTTATGAGGAAAGCTATGTCGCCGGAGGCACGATTACGAAATACGATGGATTTATCTCTAAATTCGTTTCTTAATACTAGATTATCGAGTTACTTATTCCATGATCTCTATGTGTGATTGTTGCTTCGACTAGATCGGCTCTGTATAAACAAATTCCGACTTGGAAAGGTTGGTCAACCATGGTTATTATTACTTCTGAGAGCCGTAAAATCGCATAGCTTTATGCCTTCAACTTTGGAGGCAGGCATAACCAGATCCCGAACCTATTCCGTGCATAGTTTTCGACATGTGCCCTTTGTAAACCTTTGACACCTGACTACCCAAAGGTTCTTCTCTCTCGTTCATGGATTCAAGGGCAACCGAAAGCAGTTGAGTTCTCTGCTGCATCTGCCATTAGCACCCGACTCTTCATCTCCATTCGTTGACTACTTTGCCGGTAAAATAAACCTTCTTGGTACTTAATGACTCAATAGCCAATGAGTTGCATTCCCGTGCCATAGCTTTCTACACTTGGCTTTACGTAAGGTTTATGGCAGGCCACATCAATGAAATATCCAATATTTTAATTGGCCGGAAAGGTTGAATTTCGACCACCTAACGAAGGCACTTTGGTCAATTTCTGTTATAAAAGAACTCTTTTTGAGATGTCATGCTATCGAAATTTACAGGAATAAGAACTGACATAGCAAACAATGGAGCCGAAAGAAGGACGCTATCAATCAGCAATTACTACCGAGGAATAGCGGCTACAAAAGAATTTCGATTAATATTTTATTTACTAACTAGAATAATCGTTCCTGGAAAAAGACCAATGACAAAGGAAGCCTTGGCCTGGTACTGCAATTTGTACCTTTGTGGACACATGCTCTGTGATCAAGGCAAGTTGATAATCTGCCGAGTTACTCAATAATAAATTTCACTACTAATCAAAATCTCGGTTTCTTGTTTGACTCGGTGCCAAGCCTCTACTCACATCATTGAGTCAAACTGAGAGCCTTATGCAGGAATCAGAATTTGGTTTCTGGGGTAGGGTAAAGAGAGTATTTCTCAGGAAACATTTAGAAGGGACTGCCCTCTATAATACAGGAACAAGCGAGTCTTTATATAGAGAGTGACTGCCTGACTAATCAGGTTTTAATATCCTCCAGATTCTTCTTTGCCACCTTACCGATAATTTATAATAATTACTAAGGAAATAAGTGACTCATATAACCACTATTACGTTATAGTGGCTAACACAAACCCACGCAAGTATTCCTCAAGCACGCACAGCACCCATTTCTCACTATACTACGCCTCTTCCAAACCTTTGCACGTTCCTTCTTTATCAATTATTCTCCCTCACTCTCTCTCTCTCTCAACCCAACATGGATCAAGTCTACTCAATTGTCAAAGTTGAGACTCAGAATCGAGGATCTCCCAGCACTTCAGAATCAAAGGTTTTGGATGAGTTCACTTTGTTTCCAACCCTCCCGAAGGAATTGTGACTCGCCATTTGGGCACTCGCGAACTTTTTCCCGCGATGAATCCACGTTGAATAGGGAGAAAAAGATCGTGCTGCTCAATTGTGGTAGTGTTCAACTGGGATCGCCCCCAGGAGTTCAAAACACCGGGATGGTGTATTGACAGTGACTACAAATTTTTCAGCCGTGATGCGGTACCTGCAATCCTTCATATATGCTACAAGGCCTATCTTGTTGCATCTCTATACTACTCACTGGAGTTTGGTCAGAAACACAGACATTTCGATCAACACGGATTGACCGAGAAAAAGACACCTGCATAAATATAGGTCAACTGGGACTGAGACATCATCTGTATCAAAGCTGCAATGGGTAAAAGGTCAGATTTAGGAGTCCGGGAATTTCTTTGGTTCAGGCAGCCGGAAAAGTGCCAGGTCGCTATTGCCGATCAGCTGGACCAAAATTCCACAATCAATGCATTTCTTACGATGATGAACATGAAATGTGTCTAGACTTCTCCCAATTTTAAAGCTTTGGCTCTCTACTTGGTTTCATATGACCCAATAAGGACCAAGTTTGATACATTTGAACAGCTCATTGCCCCCTTACCGGTCGACATTAAGGTTATTGACTGGAAGAGTAATACATGCAAATCCAAGCATCTGGAAACTAGCGAGAGAATCCGCTCGTTGGTATATCTGCTAGGATCGAGAACGGTGGTGCGAGAAACTTCAAAAGAAGCAGATAAAGTAACACAGTCTAGCTACGTTTCTCACCATTATCAATCGACCCTTTTCATCATGAGTAGTCTGTACAGTACATTCAAGCGCAAATCCCCCCAGTTCCTGTCCGTAATCGCCTTCATTGATTCTAAAGCTTAACTATTACTGTATTGCATTCATCTATTTGCGTATAAATTGTTGCGACTTCTCGGATACTTGCAGTACAAACCTTACACTGGAGGTGACGTTGAATGGCATTCTTTCCTTCCGAGAAGACAGAATCAGCGTAGAAATCCCTTTTGCCACAGCTCGTGCATCGCGTTCTCTAAATTTGCATCTACAACCATCAGGTTCCGGGCGAACTTTACTGCTCAGCTTACATAGAGATCATTGCAAGTAATATAAAACATTTTGTCACGTTTATGGCTCAGGCCTAATTCACGTGTATGGAGCGTATTTCAGGGGTGCTTAGTCACGTAAAATATCTGTACATAACCTGCTCTCAGGAGCGCTCCTTAATAGAAATCAAGCGTCCTAACAAGTTATCTACTTCGCTCACTCTTACATTACGAGTGCTCTCACGAGTGCTCGTACCACCCTCTACATGTCACGCCACACATTTGTTCTCATGAATAACCCCAAGGTATCATTCCGGGGGACCGAATTTAGAAAGCCATACAACCGATCATGTCAAATAGCATTCCAAGGGATTGAGGTCGGAGTAAAGTGTACGACAGGTCCTAAGTGGTCAAAATATCTCAAATGACACATTCCTATGATTCTTCCTATAATTACACATACTTCAACCTAAACCTACCTGATGCCATGAACCTTACTCTTTGTTGAAATCAACGACAATTCGACTGCAGGAAATCAGTGGTTGACTATTTTTCAAGACTATTTACTTACCCAGCTACTTCGCCCCTGCGAAGCTTTTGCACTGATTCATTCCATTGCGAGAGTCCAACTACCGTCGGCTCAAGCTTGAGCAGTCCTACCAAACAGGTTAGTTGCTTCAAGTATCTCGATTAAGAGACAAACCTCGTTTCGCAAAATCTAGAGTTTCATCTACATCGGCTAGACTAGCCACCAAAGTGCCTTTGACAGATTGGTTCTTAAAGCACATAGTAGCAGGATTGACGTCGATATGGAATTTTCCCTTTGGTGGTATACCAATACTGGTTCTTGTAAGCTACACAATCGACTCTTGAACCAGGATACTCACCACATGACTTGTCCCCCAATACGGCCCCCTAGATAGTCAATGGATTTAGGATATGATTGAATAGCTGACAGCCTCTTAGTTTCAAACTGTTTGTTTATGGACCTGGAGACTTACCTGTGACAAAGACGGCATGTCCACCCCCCTCGGTTATCTTGACAACTTTGGCTGCGGTGTCTTCGACCTCCTTGAAGTCAACAAATTGCTCAGCACCGAACTTCTTGCACATTTCACGTCTTTCGGCACCGGTATCGACCACCACAACTCTCAAACCCATCGCAACTGCCAATTGAACTCCTTGGATGCCAACACCTCCACCACCGCCCGGAAATACAGCCCATTGACCTGGTCGAAGTTCAGATTCTTTGATAGAAGCATATGCTGTTGATGCTGAGCACATGATAGGACCTGCGACATAATCCGAGACTCCGTCAGGAATTAGACTAGTATATCGCTCCGGGCTAAGGACGTACTCCTTGTAACTCCCTAAGTTGGAATTAGCTATATTCCATAACCAAGATCATAAACGATCACAAAGACTTTACCATCAGCCATCAAACCCGTCACAATTGCTTCGGCACAATATGTTTCCCTCCCTGTACGACAACACTCACAAGCATGACATACATCCACGATAGGCTTGAACCCCGCTCTCTGTCCGACCTTCAGCGTCTTCACGTTTTCCCCAATCTTCACAATAACGCCCGCGCCTTCGTGACCTGCACATCGAGTCTTGTAGTGTGACATCGCTGGCATGTCTAAATCATTGAGCATGAAATGGATATCTGACAGGCAGAGTCCGGTTGCATTCAGCTTTATTAGAACATCGTTGGGGCCAGGAGTTGGTACGGGGACCTGTTGAACTTCCTAGAGATGGCTATTTGGTAAACAGGGTGACTTCTAGCAGACTTAGATCACAGGGAAATTTACAATGCGAAAGTTCTCCCCCTCGTTGACAACCACACCGCCTTTGCATGTCTCAGGGATATCCAAACTCGGGGATACCGATGCCGATTGGAGAGTGACTTCGGTTTCAGACATTATGTGCAAGAAGAAGGCGTTTCGGCTTGCAAAGGGCGAAGACTAAGCCCATCAGCGAGCACTATAACTATATAATGCGGGATGCCCGCATTAATTAAGTAGATTACCAATCTTTCCTGTTGTGGTCCCACATCAGTACAGTCTTATTTCAACACCAGTGTTTTTTTCGGTGTGGGACTCGCTTATTCTCCTCTGATCAGCTAGAAACGATCATAGAAAAGTGGGCTAAAAGCGAACAGAGCTTAACTCATAAAGGCTGAGCGGTTCCATAATGTCCCATACTCGTTTCCCCGGGACAGCAACCCCACACCCCCTACTCAATGCCTAAGGCCAAAACAAGGTCCCCACCCCCTTTTTAGACTGTATCCACCGCCTAGTTTTGTATGTAAAAATACAGATTTATCTTCCACTCTTCACCAGTTACGTTGAATTGGCCCTAGTGACTCGGCTACTACTGTGATACACCTAAAAGATCGAGTTAAGAATAACCTTACCGGCTAGTAAAGTAAGCTGGAGATAGCAGAAAACGCCATACAGGTTTATATACATTTCAAAGACGTCTATAATAAGATTTCAATTCGAAAAGTAGCTCTAAGGCACGGTATTAAATACCAAGAGCTTATACAAGATCGAATTAATAGTCGTGTACTACGGAAAAGAACGATAGAGCGAAGGATATAATTATCGCTGTATGAGGAATATCTTATCGAACGTTATATTAATAAGGCTTAATTAAAGGGTTAGCATACGAGATCAGTACAGGTTGTTAAATAGCTAATATTCTTTATAAAGAGAAGGAGGAAAATATACCGAAAGGAAATAGTTATATAGCTTCCGTATACCTGTCTTGGCATCCGAACTCGAATTGCTTTATTACGTATAATATATAGGATTTACAGATAGGCTTTTAGTATTTTTATTATTGGAAATTATATTTACGTATATCGTGGCGGCATTCGTGACGCAAATTCTATGGCGTATTCACAGCCGACTGTGTAGGGGATGCCATGCTCCTACCGAGATCTCAAGTTCGGAGCAATACTGTATGTGGGTGCGCATCTGACTTCCTGGCGAATTCGTTTTCTTTGTCCGTTCAGTTTCATTTTATTCTATTAGTTTCATTTTATTCCAATCATTATATCACAATCGGCAAAGTTGGGCTTGCATAGTTTTTGATCCCTCATTATGACTCACATTGTCCATATCCGTAATACAGTTGTGTGATAATGCCAATAAGTACAACTTGATTCAAATTGTCAACGGTGATGCATTCAACTCTATGCAACCCCGTTTTTACTGTGGAAGCTAGGGCAGACCTAACGCGATGGTGTGTCTGGTCACCAAGAGTGAGAGCCGGCGGGACCTCTGAATACAAAGTAGCACAAGCTGAAGCGTTAAGATTAAAGCGCCAGAACCGCCGACGCCACACGGATGAGAGTTGGGAGGCTTATTGCATAGCTCGTAACCGTAAAGGAAGAGTGATCATCAAAGCTTTACTTCAACGCCATCGCTTCCAGTCTTGTTCCGCCAAAAAATCGCAACATGCTTGACGATGGAAATGCCTGAATTTGACTACACCCCGTTCCAAGACATATAGCATGGTGGGGTGGTACTTTCCCCTTATATATAGTGGCCCTCTCTCCGATTACTGCCAATCATTTCACCCATTCCTGTTGAAGACCCAGACCTGAACCTCTCAATATGCAATGCCATATCTACCCTTGGGTCCCGCCGCAAGTTAAAAGTCTCGCAAGAATCTAGGCGTGCTCTAGCTATTTATAAAGCACGAGCATAAGCATGAGCATGAGCATGAGCATGAAGCAGTTGGAGCCATGCTTCACGATTCATATGCGAATTTCCGTCGCTCGTCTTGAGCAGTTCAGACACTATCAAACCTATAGCTAGCTAGAGATTTTTAGACCATGTGGCAATGTATGGTAGCGATTACATTAGTTATGATGATGGATTGTTAACCGAGATCATGACCTAGGAAACCTAACACCACCTCGTCATGAGAAAGCTACATACCACAGAAAAATGTTTGTTAATCTAGTGATGTTTCAAATGAAGAGCTAACTAGTCTAAGCTTTTTGGAACTTAAGATTTAAAGTGTAGAAGGTTTAACCTCCCTTTACAAAGAAGGCACAGAAAGATATATCCTCCGGACTCATGGCTCTACAGCAACTCACCAAGTTTAACACTAACACTATCTGCAAAATCAAAAGCTGCTAAGTACTCAAAGATCTTTTAAAGTGGAGATGTGCATTAAGGCACGATAAGATCCGGCTTAATGGCAATCATAGCATTTACTCCAGAGGGTGAACGGGAAAATTCGTGCCTACCATCGGCGTAGACTTTAAATATGGAGTTAAGACTAAGACAACGTAGTAGATAATCCTGAATTGTTTAGACATCCACGAAAATATACCGGTATGTTTGAGGATCTAAAAACGCTCCCAGAAATTTAAGAAACAAGTACAATAGCATTAGAGAAGTGATATTTCACCTATTATATCCGTGAGGTGTCTTCAACTGCCATGGCAAGTGACTTGATAAGAAAGGCTCTTGTGATTATTGTATCTTTACACAGGGAAATTGTACAGAAGAGACTGTTTCAAGATCTAGTTCGAAGTTGGTAAGGGTATCTCTCTTAGCAGGGCAGTTTGCAAGAGCCTTGTCCTAGGGATCCATCTAGGAACCCTCGTTTAGCTCTTGGAGGCCCTCGACTATTATATTGCCTTTCTTAGAAAGGGACCTCGGCTGAAGAGCGTCATCCTCAAGGAATGTCTGACAGTCCCGACCACCTCCTTCAGCACCCGATCTGGAACCATCTCGTCATCCTAGTTTCGTATGGTGTCGAAAATAGCCTAGAACAGGTGTTAGACCAGCCATTCGATCTTAAAGAAGTAGAACAAGCTCTTACATACGTACTGATTTTCTGAATGCTAATGATATGGTGAGATTCTCCAATTTGCTTGCTTCTAGAATTGTCCCACTCAAGAACTCTGCACAGGAAACTCAATCTTATCACAATGTGGTTGCTTTGATATCCAGTCCGCGAGCCGTGTCATGTTCCATCCACTGTACCACTTGCCCTCATCATCTGCCTTTTTCTTGTCACCATACCGTACACTCATTCCAATGTGACATTTGTTGCCGTGATGAGAATATTGAAAACACTTTTCATCATCCTCACAAGCTTGAATACAGTCTTCAAATGAAGCGGTCTCTTTCAAGACACCGCCTGTTTGACCAAACTCTCCTGGGTCTGATGCCTGATTGTCCCAGTCCTGACGAGAAGTGGTCATAGATCCTAGCCAAAGTTCATTCAGGATATCAGCATGCGTTAAAGGTGTCTGAATATGGTTCGTCAGCTTCCAGTGCCGCAAACATACTGAGGATGAAAAGAGCCACCTACTGTATTATTGGACCTCTCCTCGAAATCTGCAAATTGCTTCATGTCTGTGGGTGAGAGGTGATGCATGGTCAATGCAGGTTTACACCAATAATCCTTCGATCCAGGGCCAAATGGCATGCTAGAAGGTCGCTCCCCACTCATCAGCGGCCAAACGTCCTGCAACCCAGTCCCATACTCCAACATCATCTGTGCGAGAACAAGATCTCCGCAACATTTTCCGCGTGTCTGGGAGTCCCACTGCGAGGCAACTCCCTTCCGGATGACAGCGATTTCGTACATGAGGGCCTTCGACAGGATAATGCCCGACCCGCCATGTGCGAAGCTAGTACCTGCAATGTTGACCTCGGAACCGAAATATGACTTCTTTGTCGGGTCTAGCATGTCTAACCAAAGCATCAAATTAGACCATAAAACATATGTGTCTGCGTCGATTAATATATACCAATCCATATCTGGCTTCATCGCCCATGTCTTTTCCAAAATATGTATAAATTTGTACTTGTCTAATGTCCACGCTGCAAGTACTTCTGGGGCTTCTGGGTTCTTGGCACTATGCAGAGAACTGATATCCCGATTCTTCTCCCAAAGGGCCTTTTGTTGACTGTAAAATTCGAAATCCGTGTTGTCGCTTATCAGAGAAGTTGAAATCGTGTCTAGAGCATCATACATGTGGTATTCACCAATGTCCTGCTCTAGATCGGAAAAGAAAAAAACATTTTCGACACATCGAAGACTAGTTTGCATCAGTGCCGGCACCTTTTCTACAGCTTCTGTTGCCCCTGTTTTGATTGATACCACAATATTATGCGTCGCCGGAAAGTTCGGGCATGATTCCGAGCTCGTATAATTTTTTAGAAGAGAAGTCCCGTCGAGAACAATAGCATCAATTGAAGGGATAATCTTGAGATAGCAGAAGAAATACCATAAAGATACGAGGATCGTGAAAATAGATGAGCGAAGATATATCAAAGAGGCTCGCGATCCGAAGCGCATTCTTGCATATGAAATTTGCAGCGAGCACTGTAAGAGAGTTGAAAAACAATATATAAGCGAGAGAGGTCAAACTTCAAGGCGAGAATGCACGCAATATTTAATCGTCTGAAATGAGCAGACAATCGGTGAGCTTCCTTGACGGTCAGCGTCAGCGCTACGCCTAGCTTGCGCCATCAGCATGAGCTATTATAAGCAGGACCGAGGAATTTGAGTTGCGTGGTTTGTTGACTGCGGCGACAAACAGGGGGACGAATCCATGAACTCTCGAGACCAACCATTGGCTGGAGCAGCATTACTCCAATCCGAGCTCTTGTTTAGTTTTTGGTTGTTGGTTGGTCCTGCAGCTTTGTTGGTTTGTAGTTTCACCTCCTGTATCAAGAGTTTGGCTCATCTAAAGGCAAAGATATCAAACATGGCCTATTATCGACATTCGAGGACTCCCAGAGTTTCGATCATGCTTTACGATACATGTAATGATCACAATTTAAAGTGATTTAGAGATTTTCTGGCATTTTACGTAACTTGCATCGAAAGAGCCCAACGTAAAGATATCGCGGTGCTTCTACGGAGTACGTCGCCAGAATCTTGAGGATCGGCTCGACAGCAAGGCATATTATCCATGTTGCCGAGATAATTCCAACATACCGGCATTTAGTAGGGAGCAGGCCTCTAGGCAGCCTGGCGCTGGAAATGGGATGACCAACAAAGAGCTGTAATAAACTCTGACTTATGAAGAGTGATCTGTCTTGAATGAGAATGTACTCCTTCGTGTTGTTAAATGGATCCTCTGAAATGGCAGCCTTCTCCCGCGTGTTATTGTTCGCTTCGTGTATTGTGCCTTTAGCTTTGTGTCAAGCTGCTCGTTTTCAGAAACCACCAGAGGCCTCGGCTGCATCATCGGAACCCAGCACGTTTCCCGTTCATAAAGTGGGAGATATTCTAGAGGTCACTTGGACTACAAGCGTGGACGTCGTGGACCTGATCATCAATCAGGTAGGATCACCTCTTACCCAAATAGACAGAACACCCAACTCTGGTAAGTCGCTTTCTCTATCGGGAAATCTGTCCAGCTAACACTAGTAGCTTCCCTAAATCGCGGGCTATATAGCTGGAAGATAACGGTCGATGGAAGCGATGGAGGTTCGAAGTTTGACTTAGCGTTTAACAACCAGTTTAACTTCATGATATTCAAAGTGAACAGCACCTCGGCCATGGCCGTTGGGTCCTCTTTCAACATCTCAAGCGCAACTGTCGACCGCTTTGGTAATATAGTCTCGGGGTTGGCACTGACTCCATCTGCTGTATCGACGTCTCACTCGGGCTCTCTAGCTATGGTCGCTACCACTTCATCAATTCCGAGCTCGAGCTCCACATCTACTACGAGTAGTCCCGCAACCACGGCGGAGTCTTCAAAAGCCACTCCAACGATACGAGCCGTCGAATCTGAGCGCGAGGGAATCAAAATTCGGGTTAAGGTTGGGCTTGGGGTAGGGCTTGGTGGTGGAGGAGCAGCCGTTATTGTTGGACTCGCTATTTGCTACAGACTCCGCAAGAAATGCAAGAAAGAGGAGCATGTACAGGCAATGAACGAGAACAAGGAACCACCGGAATATAAGGACAAACAACATATACCGTCGACAGCAAATGATTGGACATCTCCGGCCGAGTTGCATGGACAGCCAGCCCGAACAATGCATCCATCTGGGCTGAACGCACCGTCGTTCCAACTCGACAATCCAAGCGAATTGCCATCATAAGCCCTATCAGAACGAAGCCGACATTAGGGAACTTGACTAAAGCATGAGAACCATGTGGTATATACGACCAAACAATAGCAGACGAGTAAGCTTTCTAGAAAGCCGGGTAGAAAACCTTTTATTTAATGATGGAGGCTGGGTAGTAGAGTAACGATATATAGGAGAGCTAAGAATTAATAGCGCCAAAGACAGCTTCATGATCTAACATATTGTTATACTCTCGAGGCGACTCAGTAGTTGTACGTAAATCTAACCTCAGTCAGAGGATCGAGCTAGGGAGTTACGAACAGGATTAGACGTGGGTAACCTTGCACTTGTTTTCTGGACAGTGATCTAGGACCATTAGGCCTATCAAAGATCTCTCATCTCCGATGGTAGCTATTAGCTATGAGCTCGCCTGCCCTGACGAAGGGGGGTAAGAGTCAAACTTGTTGGTATGGCATGATATTATGGCGGCAATTGCAGGTGCTTGGGTCTAATGATCCAGTCAAAGCGTCTCTTTCCGGGGACTGTTGTTATTAGAAAGAGTCAAGGATTCAATGTCCTCTTGTAGTAAGAGCGTCTATCTAGTCTCCGAGTTTGTCATGATTCTGCCGACACGTTAGATTAGCGGACAGGGGAAGACGTATATTTTTAGACAGAGGCTATTCCGAGTTATATTTAAAAAAAAAAAAAAACTTACCTTGTTGTGCTTAGATAATATAATACGATATTAAGCGTCTTAAAATCGGGTCTCTCCTATCTCTTTTCGTAGTATTTACCTCTCAAAAGCTTTAAATCAATAAAAGTAGTATTATAAACTACTATTTAAACCTATTAATCGATATGTCTCCCCCTGTATATATGTGGTGATTGGTTTAATAAACTTATCGTGTTTTCAGGTCTAAATCAATAATTTCTTCGATACACAAGCTATATTTTGTTAAACTATAAGTAGAGGTATATTGTGAAGGGGCGTCTTGACTGCGAACCAAAAAGAACATTCGGAGTTGTAAAACTACCTGCCCACGGGAAAAATGACAAAACTACCCCTTTTTATCCTGATGCCAAGCCACGTGTCTTAGTCACATGACCAGTGTTCCCCGACTATAATATATCTGAGGTTCTAGTAGATTAGGTAGACAATTTCTAAGTAGGGTTGTCATCATTTAAGAGAGAATATCCTAGATTTAGAGGGATAATTCTAAGTATAGGAACACGAAAAAAAGAATTGTTTATTTTTACACGGAAATTTGGTGAGTGCTAAACAAGCCATTTTACAATGAAAACCATTTCGCATTCACTTGACGTAGGGGTTCATCCTCTACGTGAAGTAGGTTTGAAGGGGGTCACGTGTGGGTAGCTATGATGATTAAGTGGATCTGATGTATGGTAAACTATATTCGGTATGAATGTCAGAGGCACGAAAACTACTACACTTATGGCACGAAGGACAAGGATATATGCTGTTCAGCCACGAGCGAAAGTTCATGGTGAGATATTGGGTGTTGAAAGAAGGAGGTGGTTCGTGAAAGCTATGGCCATCTATTGATATATCCACTCCTGAAGTACAGTATAAGCATAGGTGTTTGTTCCTCTTCATGCAGCTATCCTCTTTCTATTTCTGAAGGGGCCATCATGATGGTTTCTCCCTGTTCCTGCCATATTAAAATACTAATATACTCTAATGCTATCTCCCAATTCCTCGTCCAGCAAGGTTCATTGCCAAACTCCAAGCCATGCCTATAAATTATAACCTTATACAAATGCAAACTCCCTATTCAATCGGTGGTCTATATTACACCATCTATTCTCTATATGCAAAATATATCAATAAGCATTCAACATCGTCTCGTCGCGGGATTGTGATTGTAGTCAAACGCTTGAATCATGCCAACTAAATGGATAAGCGCACCGAGCACGGCGAAAATATGGAAGACTTGATGGGAGTTTCCCCAGATGTCGAAGGCGCCTGGCTTGATACATTCGGGGAATCGACACTGAAGCAGGTTAGTACATCACCGATCGCCTCTTCAACCGGCAATCTGAATTGAAGAGAACTCACAGCATAAATCATGGCCCCCGTGACATAAAGACAAGCTTCAGCCACGAGCCAATTCCAACCCATCTGCTTCGCCACTTGCTCTCGGCCAAAGGCCTTGAGTGCATGTGTCATTGGGACGGCGCCCGAGAAGAAGATGATGCCGAATACAGTCGCGCGGACGACTCTGTATTTGGGCGCTCTAAATCGAGGGATCGTGCAGATGAGACCACCGATGATAGTAATGGCCGTGATCTTGAAATTCTTATCAGCACCCCCTCCACCAATTCAGGGACGCATGGAATCGGGATCTCAAAATCTCACGTACCTCCACAGAATACACGAGCCAAATCTTCGGCTCACAATAAAACCCATAATAAGTCCCCGAGTAAACCGTCCCACAAATCAACCCCAGAATCCCATAGAGATCCAACAACAACCAACTATGATAGACCCCCTCGCTATGATTCCCAAAGGTATGGAAGAACGCACTCAAGCCAAAACACACCATCGCACCGGCTCCGAACACGGCGAAGATCCCAATGTCATACACATCAGCCGTGGCATAGCGCGGGACGAGCTCGAGGGAGACGAAGAATCCGAAGATGGTGAAGAGGACGACGCCGAGGAGGTGAGAGAGGATGTTGCCGGTTTGGTTGTGGATGTAGGATAATGAGGCGAGGGAGAGACGGTAGGAATTGGTCGCCTTGCGATACCCGTTATGTAGGAACTCATTGTCCTGTTGCCAGGATTCGAGTTCGTGCCAGGCGTAAAGGCGAATCTGATTTGCTTTTTCCTTAACAATCTGTGTACTGGATTTTGAGCGGCGGTGAGTGTTGTTGCGAGTGTCATTACGAGAGTCGTTGCGGGTGTCGTTGACGCCGGCGTCATCTTTCCGTCTCCCGCGACGACGAGATGGCCTCCGTGCTCGTGATCCCGGGGTGGCTGATGAGGTGTGGAAGTCGGAGAGAAAGGGGGTGGGATGCTGCATTGTTGCAGCAATTCTTCCGGCGGGGTGCGGATGACGGAAACATACACATATAACTTTAGGAGAGGCTCAAAAGAGTGATATAGAGACAGGACGTTTCTAATGCAATCGTGAAAAGGGGGAGTCGCGCAAAGGGGGGGTCGCGAGAGGAGGGAAGAGAGAAGAGAAGAAAATAGGCCTGTATAAGGTTAACCTTATGCAACCAAGAGCTAAGTGCGAAGAGCGAAGAGCGAAGAACGGACCGCAGAAGGGAAACGTGCTTGAAAGCAGACCAATGTCTTGACGAAGAGTGACAAGCGCGAGAGCGAGAACCACCCACCTCAAGCGCAAACGCGGAGACGGAGAAAGGATTTCGAGAGATGATGTACTGTACGGTGTATCTAAACCTAAACAAGGTCGAGAGAGATAACGTCCCTTGGCACAGAGGAGCAGATTCAAGGTTCAAGGTCGGCACTTCGACGCGAGATGAGCGTTTTGACTTGTCGGGAACTTAGAACTGGAAGGCTTAATAGCTGCGGGTCAGATCTAACAACGTGGATTTTGATGTGCAGGCATGAAACGTTTACGAATGCGATTTGTATGTTCGATGCGATGTGGCATTTGAGTTACAAGATGAACAAGTCAGTCTGTGGCGCTGCGGAAATGGGGAATTTGGGGAGGATCATCTATTCTATGAGAAACATGGCCATCGTCTAATTCCTAATCACCATCCAAGTCCATCATCTATGGGAGGAGAGATCTACTTTTGCTTTCGCTCTGCTTGAGCTTCTGGCGTAAAGCGCTTGCGAATTGCAGCAATCATCTTTCCAAGCCAAAAGACATTCAAAAGTTGGAGGATAACATGGCCTCCCATATAAATGATAATCAGCCACATGGGCAATGATCTATCCCTTCCATACATCATCATCGAATCGTTTGTGCTAAGCCTCGTAGCGCTAGCGTCAAAATGTATCGCGTTCCATACGTCTCGGTAAATGTTGAAAGATGAGTAGGCACCCCAGACTAAACGACAACTAAAGAAGACAGAAACGAGTGCAATGCCATTGTAAAGTTGCGCTTTTGTGCCTGTCATTCCGAGTTTGTCAAAGAACCAATGAATATTGAGGAAGGGTGTGGACATTTCGTAGAGCATGAACACGCAGCCATAATAGTTGAAGACTGGACGCTATTTGGGGTCAGTGCAAATGTCGCCTTACAAATATGCAAACAGAGGGGTTGTAACTAACAAATCCGAGAGTGTACGTGACAATGCAGCTTGCAGCATGGGTCAACATTCCGATGCCAAACACATCCAGGCATCGAATCATCACTGTCAAGTCGAAAAGGAAATACCCAGTCGCGAAAGCTTGTACCATTCCTGCAGAGCCCGTGTAACCCCACATCCGCTCTTCATGATTCATACTCTGTCGTTCTGTGTCCATAGCCATAACCCAAAGTGCTAACAAGCTGATACCAACACTCTGGACCATCGAAACACAATGCATATTCCATCGCAACTTGCTCTCTCGAGACAAGCCTGTGTATTGTTTCTCGAGGAAGAAGCCGGAGAATAGAGGCGATAGGTATTCGAAGATGACATGATAGAGTATGAAGACGGCCAGGATTTCGTGGATATGGAGGGGTAACGAGTAAAGATGCAGAGCATTGCACAGAGGCGTGACAAGCTGTTGGAGAAAGGGCTCTGGCGGGAAGAACGGATCGAGCATTGTGGTACTTTAGGTTGCGAATGCCAACTCGGAGTCGGAGTATCTGAAGAGGAGAAGTCAGGACAAGATGCGAGCTGGAGTTAAGGACAGAATAGTGCAGAGATACTCACAGCCTTCCTCCAGCTTACAATCACCACGTATCTGCCTGCTGGTGTCACTTCACGACAAGGCTATTAGGATTGACAAACTCTAGCACTGCCACGAGTGAAGCTCTCCCAGAGCTGTGTCTCATGTACCTTGTACGTGTTCTCTCTCCACAAACTCACAGGAAAAAACCAAAATCTGGAGGAGGATAACGAAGAGAAAGGAGGGGAGGCCAAAGATAGGAAACCAGCCAAGGAATCGAGAGCCTTCGGGCCTTCGCATGACCATGATGCCGTTGCCGTTCACAGCGGTCTCACCAGCCACAGGTGAATCGGGCGACAGAGCTGAGCTAACCCAAGAACCCGTGCCATCTGTAACCTTCAAAGTGGCTTGGTCTCGCCTTTCCAGTCGCAAGTTGGGACTGGCAATTCGTGGCGGAAGAGCGGTGGATACTGTAACTCGTAAGGATAAGCAAGCAAATCTGGCTGACGAGTCGAGATCCCAAACAGGGGCATCGTGAGGTTGCGATTATGCAGGGTCCTTGGGATGATCCAAGGGTTCTGACAGTCGCTGAGTTAGACTCCTTCAATTGGCTGGCCATATTCTCCTTTCTCCTTTCTCCTCCGCCAATTCGAGATCCATTCTCTTTCAGATTCCCTCGAAACCGCCTCCCGAGACGACTCGTATTTGGCTTTTGCGCAGCAAGATGAAGAGTAGAATCCGACGATATTCGAGGTGGCTGGATCATGATGTCTTCCATCCACGAGTCATGGGAGAAACCTGATGTCGTACGGTAGTCCATCTGAGGATGCGTTAAGAGACTAGGAAATCATTAAGTTATCTCGTATCGCTTCGTACTCGCTCAGCGATAATTAGCAGTCAGGTGATCTTCGAGTTGAACGCATATCACGTGGCAAATGCAAGACTATACGGCATGATTCGACGTACGCCTGGATGATAGACATATCTCAAGGCCCTTGTATTCGATGTCTTGCAGAGTAAAGGAGAATACGAGTGGTTCTCTATCCCCCTTATGTCATTTGGACTTGGTGTCTCTGACTTCCAAAGGGCAAGCGACTGTATTTTCTTGAGAAAGAAGCTACTACAGTAGAGGAAACCTTGAATCCTAACCTCTCCACCCACGGTTTACGAAAGAAATATTATTCATTTAACCGGTAAAAAAGGAAGGAAAAGGGGCATAGAGATTTTCATCACACATTTTAATCACAGGCAAGACGATATATTTGTTTTCTATTTTATCTTTTAAGGTTACTAGTTCTCGGCATAATCTACGCTCTCTCTAATCCGACCTCGCTACTCGTACTCGACCTAACAACAGCACAGAATTAACGCCATCTAACCCTGTTCAAGATTCACCCCCCTCAATCTCCCTTCCAAAAAAATTCTCTCTGCTCACGCTTAACCTCCTCCGTGACCTCTTCCATAGGCCGAAATTTTTCTTTTCGATGGTTCCAATAAAGCCCAGCTGAATTCATCCAGTCTTTCAACAACGCAGCAAAACTCCGGGCTTCCCAGTGATCACTGGAAGGATGAATCTTTAGAATTTCACGGTAGCCAAGTTCTCTCCAGCCAGAACTAGGGCCGCGGTATGCTGGTTGTTGAATCTCCAACAGGTCAGGCCGAAGCAGATGGAGTTCATGAGCGGGAGGTGCCCGAAGATTTGAGATATGATTTCGTAAGGCAATCGTAGATGGTTAGGGCATTCTTGTTGCGAGGGGGGGTGCTGAGCGAGGGAGGGGAAAGCTGGGTGCATTCTTTCTTCGTTAGGGACCGAGCTGGAACTTGAGTATAGTTGAATCGATACATCTTGTCTTCGTGGCGGTGTGACAATGTGTGATTGATGAAAAGAAGAAGGGAAGTTATTCGAGAAGAGGTTTCTTAGGCTAATAAGAATCCTCTGTTCGGGGGGGTGAACGGGATGGCGTTTTGAAACAGCAATGAACAGCAAAATTCTTGACGGCTAAGTGGGGTAGAAGTGAACAACTTGATAGTGAATACTCGATATGGGACTATCTAGATTAAGGAGCTGATCCAGAATTCTACTGGCCTTCAGATATTTTACTGAACCTGGAGCTCGATTACAGTATTACTACAAGACCCACAACTAGTCATGGCTTGAACCCTTAACCCGGTATTCTTTAGAGATGATGCTAGGACATTTCCATTTTCGCTAAACAGTCTCTAATCCAGTATGCTCTTTAACACTCGCTAGGAAAATTCAAAAATCTCTTGGCCTTTTTGGTAATTGGTTATTTTGTTTCGTTAAATTATGGTGTTGTCTATAATACATGGGTAGGCTTCGGGAAACGAGAAGTATTTATTCTTTATGACAGATGCTTTCTCAATTGTAGGAAATGGTCGCTTGAGCTAGATCTAACGCCATTGCACCGAGGGGTAACTGACGTCTGCACTAGGTTTTCCTCGCCGTTGGATGAAATTATTGAGGGTGTGGATTGGTTAGAATGGCCTTGCTAGTGCTGATAATATATGAATGTTGGAGGGCCTGAAGATAGTATTCAAGGCAAGCATATCAAGGCGAAGGGGGAGGAAATGAAAGTTGACTACTCGAGGGAGGGCTGTG
The DNA here is from genome assembly GCA_019669835.1 of Amylocarpus encephaloides. Lineage (NCBI taxonomy): Eukaryota > Fungi > Ascomycota > Leotiomycetes > Helotiales > Amylocarpus > Amylocarpus encephaloides. The sequence continues at coordinate 24,198 of MU251622.1, forward strand.
ATATGGCCCAATAGGGGGAGGGGGATTTGAGCTGTTAGTAGATTTGGTGTATAGATGACGAATATGGAAAGATCTAACCGCTTTAAGACTCTGCATTGGAAATTAGTTCCCTGCCTGTGGGACAAGAACCGTAGACCTGCGTGAGTAAAACATAAGCACTAGTCCTTTAAGAATGCCCAAGAAAACTTACTCGCTTAGTTCACCATCCTTCCTCTCATTACTTGGCTTCCATTTCTCAACATCGATAACCTGTCTCCCCTTCGAAGTCGACATAAGATCTTTACCTAAGGCACAAATAGTGTTCTGATACCAATGGGGCATCCCTCTCAATAGCGTCAGAGTCGAGCTGAACCCTGGGATAATCAACTGTCCGCTATTCCCTTGTAATATCTTTTCAACAATGGTCTCCGCCACCGTGTCCACTTCCATTGAAGGAGAAACTTTGAGTCGTTCTTGTAACCTTCGAAGAGAGCTGTCTTCGTGTAACCTTGATTTACGACAACTGTGCGGACTTTCGGCGCGTTGTAACGGCACTTAAGCTCTACTGCAAGACCTTCGTGGAAGGCATGTGCTGCAGCTTTCGAGGCATCATAATCAACCATGTCGGGAACGGAAAGGAATGCCGCAAAAGAAGAAACTGTGACAATCATGCCGTGGTTCTCCTTGGCCATGTCTGGCACGAACTCCCTTGCCATCCAGTAATGTGCAAGTATGTTGACTTCGAACGTGAATCTAATATCCTTTTCTGATGCTTCTAAAATCATCTTTCCACGACATACGCCTGCGTTGTTGATGAGGATTGTAGGTTCGCCGACATCTTTACGGATTTGAGCAGCTACTGAAGCAATTGCTGCTGGGCAAGTAATATCGCATTTGTAGTAGTGAATGTTGGATGCTACCAAATGGGAGGTTTAGTCTAATTCGTGATAGTTTAATAGGTAGAGCGACATACCAGTTTCAAAAGTCATAGGAATAACATCTATCACCACAACCTTAATCCCCTTGCCCGACAGCAACTTCACAACCCCTCCAACTATTCCACCAGCTCCTCCAGTTAATAGCACAATCTCCTGGTTCCACTTGAAGTTTCCGCTTGTCCAATTGTCCAGAACCCCTCGATCGAGATATCCCGACACCCAGCGTACTAAGCCAAAGTAGAAGAGTTTCTGGATGCGCGAGAACGCGGTTTCGTGGAGAACTGCGAGGTCTAAACCCTTCTTGGTGTCGATCAACGTCAGTGCTGGATCAAGTACCGTCTGCTTGATAAGTGGTCTAACGACTTCGCTGGTAAAGCCTACATGCAATTAAGGTTAGCAAAAGTCCGTAGAAAATCGAAGATAGGAGCGTGTCCAATATACCTTCGCGGGGTGGCCAGCCTCTCTTGTTTGGTGCCTTGATGGCCAAGTCTGGGTGGAAGTCCTGGTAGAAGGTGCTTTTGATATCCCCAACTACGACCAAAAATCAAGTGCCTTTGATATACAACAAGTTGCTGGCTGGAAGAGAATGGATACAATCTTAGCTACAGGACAGGGGATTCAAGGGAGAGCTGAGCTATATATGCCGCTTCGAAACGCTCGGTGCTCGTAGCTCATACAGGAACTCCAAAACAGAAGAGGGTACAAAAGCCAATCTCCACGGTCCAAGTTCATGCATATCACAAGAAAAACATCATAGCCGAGGGCAATAATTTATTATTAATACTCGAAGCCAGTTTCCATGTGTTTAGAGCGTAGCCGAGGAGGACCGGTGTGGGGTTTAGCATATATGTTGATATATTTGGAAGACCCCTGAAACCAATAATTATACGAGGGAGAACAAGAGACAAGGGAAAAAATAAAAAAACGGAATAAAGGAACATTGAATAAATTCGGAACTTGTGACGGTGGTTGTTATTCCTTATTATCACGCCGAAAGGAATTTACAAGCCATGGGGGTGCGTATTGATGAAACACGTGATAACCTTAATGATAAGCGCACCCTTTTCTCCACTTTCCGATGTTGTTTTGACGACCAAACAACCTCGAGATAGAAAGGTCACCATCCAGCACAATTATGGCAAGAGCATCTCGAAGCTCTATGAAAGAAGGCTCAGGTTCACTAATGAGCCTGTCTTATGTGCCCAAGAAAAGGATGATCGACCCAAAGACGATACCATCAGGCCGACCCTTCCTTACAAACATCCTTCCCCCAGAGATTCGTCAAAAGATATTAAAGCTCATCCTCTTAGCGATAACAGGGGAAGATCTATGTGGAAATGTCCGGAAGACTACGGAAATCCACACGTGGATGGCTTTCAAGCAACCTCTCATCTGCCTGGGTGACCTTAATGGCCCTCCATATTGCAAGGCCCGGACGAAGACCAAACCCGTCGGATTGAGGCTCATAACACGGATCATGAGTGTTTGTCGACTCTTCAACGAGGATCTTTCCAGGATGCTTTATACTCGGACCTCATTATACCTTATCAGTCGCTGGCACGCGGAAGTTCTCATTGGCGCGACAGCTCGCCTGAATCAGAAGGCTCGAATTCGAATGTATCTTAAAAAGGTCCAACATCTCCATGTGGTCGTGCATCTTGATAATAGCTTTAGCGCACTGAATCAACTGACCGAGTACTTTCCTGGCATGAAAAGCTTGACCTGTCAGCTTAGCAGCTGTCAAGGGGATTGCAAATACTCCGTCAACCATCATGTCGAGACCCTTATGAACCTTGCTACTTTCTGGCATAGCAGGGGAGTCACCGTACATATCTTCTGCAACCAGGATAAATATAACTCATGGGCTGGCTATCGCAACTACCCTGATCCCAAAAAGGGCAAATCTCATATCAATGAGGTTTTGACTATTATGGGGAGAAAGCAGTTTGAACTTACCGGTATAAATTCCGTGGAGAGAACATTTGCTCTCACTACCGAGTAGGATGTGGCTTTCGTCCAAGTGAGGAAAAGCCATGTCGAACGATAGAGATGAAGGAAAAGGCCGAAAGGCCTGGATTGTACCCTCGGCCTCGCCTCGAGCTCCTTTGATGTTGGAGAAGGATCTTTTCAGAGTATTCATTAAGTAAATGTTATTCAATCCCCAACGTGGCGGGGACTCCTTTAGCTATCGAACCGCCACTCTGATTTCCATCCATTCCCCGGCCCCGAAAGCTTTTTGCCGAGGAAGAATCAATACGCAGGGGATGGCAATCAAGGTCAAGGTTTGAAGGAAATACTATGTTTGGGTCATGTGCCGAGACCCGACTCAAAGGATAGTCGCTCTGAAAAAGGACCGGTCGGGGAGATTTTGTCTCTTTTAAACGCGTTCGGCAGTCAAGCGCTCAATCCCGAGCAGTCAATTTAAGTTTCTTGTCGATCAAGTAACAATACACCGCGTTTGGCGTTAGAGGACTGGAAGTGAAGGATTGACGTCCAATCCAAATTTTCGGGATCCCAATTCTCTCTACCACAACGGCTCGAGGGGTGAGATTTTCCCGTCACGATCACTTATTCTTCAAATCCTTCACCTTGCACCTTATTATTGCTTTCTAGCTCAGAGTGTATCACGTTTAATTTTTCTCAAGTCATGGAGAGCAACTGTTGCATTGTATATTAAACGAGTGTCCGACAAGTCCTCTATTATCTGTCCCGGGCACAGATACTAGTAGGTCTGTCACATAAGCGATCCTCGCTCCATTCCATCTACATCATTTCAACTTCCTTTCACTCCTGATCTCCTTTATGAGCAGTCAAGCGTCAAGCTGGCCCACCATCTAGCCTCGAGAACTTCTTAACAACGTCAGTCCCCTTCCACAACCTCTCTCGGATAACTATACTAACCTCTAAGCAATCTTAAAGCTCGCACCGCCATTAGGCCAGCACTTCCCATTATTACTCAAATTGATACTAAACTGCCCGCCGGTACACCCCGGCGTATCAAACAGAATCAAATGCAGCCCCTGTCCGAACCAGCTCTGGTTGATGTTGCTCATCTTGGCGCCGCGAGAGAAGATGGTGTTGTGGCAGGTTCCCACCACGCCAATGGTGAAGTGTTGCTGCGGGGCGCTGCAGACGTTGCCCGGGTAGAAGTCGATTTCCATTGTGCCGGAGACGCGCTTCTCAAGAGTGGAAATGGCGGGGGTGATGGGGGCGGGAATGGGCTCAGCGACTGGTGCTGGGGCAGAGAGGGCCAGGCTGGCTAAGGCGAGGAGGGTGGTGAAGGGGGAGGTGCAGTGCATTTTGAAGAATTTTCTAGATGTGTTGGCCGGAAAGGCTGTTGAATTCGGGAGAGAAGTTTCTTGATGCGATTGAAGCTGGTGAGTGAATGCTTCGGGGGTGGGAGATATGGCCTTTCTTATACTTGAATATCGCTCTTCGGCTAACTTCATAATTTTATAGTATCCCACTCCTCCGTCAAACACTTCAACCTAGACCGAACATCGATCCTTCCCCTTGCCATCAGCTAGAGTAACATCAAGGCAACACCTCCCGGAGCATCGAAATGGGTTGTCCCAACAGAGACTAGATGTCGTTGCCCACCCTTACAAATCTCTCCCCCTGACTTCACCTTGGCACAACATCACAGTAGGGTCCCGAAAGTAGTCTTCCGCGTTCAGTATTATCTGCCGAGGCTGCTTCTAGAGCACTCTGGCTTGAGTAGAGAAGATACCGACTTAGATTGGGCTGATGGAAGACATGGCGATGCTGATGGCTCGAAAAGGACGGGTAAATATCAGTACAGACCCGAAAAGAGCTCCATATTTCCAGTCAGCAGAATCGTGGTTTGTAATATTCCTCTTCTTTCTAACTCTTACATAAGATGACAGTGGTTGGCCCGGTCCCTACCGATGGCGGCTACGCAACTTCGTTGCACAGCAGTATGTACATTGATTACAGCATACTGCTCTCAGTAACCTTTCCTCCCAAATGGGGACTTTGCAATACACCAAGGTAGAGAGTCTATACCTCCGCCCGGATATTCATGGTTGCTAATCATGAGACCACAGCACCAGAATTAGGGTCAAAGAGGAAGCTAGCTAGGATACAGTTATCGTTTTCAATGTAGAAATGACGTTGAAAATCCACATCCTTGCAAAGAAACTCTGCTCATTTTCCCCGCAATGAATCCTTCACGTCAGCCGCATGCTGCATATCCGTTCGTTACCACTTTATCTCTTGTACAACCCCTGTAGGGACGGGTAAGTCTTGCCACTCTATACTTCCACTCCTGTCCATGGGAAGTAAGCTTATAATTTACAGAATGTCATCTGTGTTCTCAGTTAGACTTTCTGCCGCTGAAGTCAGATTCAACAATCTGTTTCCCGAGTGGTTACATTTTTTTAGTGTTTGGACGTGAGTAGTTGCTGCCCAACCTGAGCACACGGTAGAGTCAGCGGGAGCATGCATTGAGAGGCTATTCCAGTATCTAAACGTGCTCGTTCTGGCCCCCTTGATGCTCGGCTTAACTTTCCTCCTCGTGTCTCGAGGCATACATTACCATTTGCTTCTCGTTGAAGCCACCGTATAGATTGTAGCCGCATGAAAGATATCCATATACATTGCGTAGACTTCACCTAGAAAAGCCGGATGACAGTCCCGAGAAGAGACATAAATCAAAAACATCTCTAGCAGTCGAATCGATCAAACCTATCATCTAGCTGCCCTGATTCTTTTCCTGGACTCCGAGTAGTGCTGGTCGTCTGCATACCGTCCCATCTCAGGATGTTTGCTCCTGCAGATGACCCACCGGTTCTGATTCGTGTCTACGATGCCATTTGTAGCGGCGAGACCGGCACCTATATGCAGTATACACGAAAGACATGCAGGGCCGTGTGTCAGGATCGTGACATCTGAAAATGTCAACGCAAGTGCGGTGTTGTACTTGAGATACGAATCCAAGACCTGAGATACTCTGAACGTGTGAATGATATCAGAAATCTCAAAACGCTCCCCGGAGGCGGGAATCCGGTAATATTGCCCAGCAGGAAAGGCAGATTCTTTATCGTCATCACTATTGTCATTGTTTTCGGCTGCTTGCCCTGGAGCTTTGAAGTCTTCCGCGGTCTCGTCTAGATTGTCTAGCTTTCCATCGGGCCATCGACCGAGTAGCTCCTCATAGCTATACATCTTCAGCCTTGGAGCCCGCGACTGGATGGTAATGATGCTGTCGAATTTATGGCTGCAAGACACTGACATGACGGGTTGCGTTAGTTTTATCATGGCCCTCGTTGGATCCAAGAAGCGCGAATGAGAGTCAGAAACCACTCTCATTAGCAGCTTGTACTGATTTGACCCTGTGGGCACCAGCAAAAACTCGGTTTTGAAATCACAGGTATCCAATTTCAATGAAACTTGAGCTCCCGCGCTCTCACAGGCAAGAGGGTAAGACTCGGTATAGTTTTGTACGTCGTCCGAATGCCGGGTTTCGATGACTGTCGACTCTCCTTGCAGGCTTTGGAACTGAGAGCCATCAGGAGCATACAAACCCAGTCTCCCTTGGACGATTTTGAACCCGAAGCATTTCATGAGGCTGAGGGGTTGTGAGATATCTAGCCAGGGCGCGACAACCGCAAGACTGCCATGTTGCACGACAATGACAGTGGATGCAAGCAGGTCGGCGTCGAAGAAGTCACTTTTCACAGTATAGTCTTCATCGTCCCTGGTCTCAACTAGTTCGTCGATCGATGGGCTCCCCAACAGCACTCGTGCTGCTGTGTCCAGCCAAGCTCTCCATTTAATCGACCCCAGTGTAATATCATACAAGATTTGCAGCACGCCAAAGTCTTCCATTACTCTCGTGACCTTCTGGGAACAATCGTCGGCTCCGAAAGCATCGGATATGCTATGCCCAATGTAAGTCATAACTTCCATGAAGGCAGTGTGCCGAAGACAGCCTTCTTTCAGGAGTAGGTTTCCCTTTGGAGCGAGACAGTGGTGGCACCTGCAGCTTCTTCTCACCTTCTCCATCAAGTCCCGGAGGATTGGAAAATACTGTAAAATGTACTCTGGGGTAGGCTCTGCAGAGTCTGAGTCTACAGATTCGAGATCCTCCGCACTCTCAAAATCCATTTCTTCATTTTCGTCAAGTTTAGTGGCCAGTGTCGAGCTTTCAGTGCCAGACGGAGGGGAGAACACTACCACTGCAGCTTTTATGTCACCCCACCCCATATTTACAACTGACGGCACTCGAGCGAGAATATCGCCGACGTAGAGATTTTCAAGCTCTTCCTGTTCTTCCGCTTCACTCAGGATGACGTTAAATAAGATCTCATTGTTGGAAGCTTCTCGCCTAAGTCGGAGTCTGAGGATCCAGGACACAATCTCAAACGCCGTTTGGCGTACAAGAACACGAATGCTCTCTTTTCCGGATGCTCCTAGTGGGTACTTAAGGGGCTGATACAGTTTCTGCCGTACCCGAGGGGTTTGTTCCATGGTCATCTGGGTGTCGTAGGTTCCGGAGAGGATTCTCTGTATATCACCCGAAATGCAGAAAAGTATTTTGACCTTTGCATTTGAAACATCTTCGCAAGGTCCATCAGTACTGCAGAACTTCTTGGTACGATGTTCAATGAGAGCTTCTTCAGGCCCTAAGACTTCGTCATACACAATTTTGCCACTGACGACGACTCGAAGCCGGCCCTTGAAATGATAGATGAGCCAGAGCGTGAGATTGGTGATGATGTTATCACTTTCAATTACCACTTCGCCTTCGGCTTCTCGTAGTTGGCAGAGTATGGATCCCAATCGATGGCTTTCCATATTATGCCCCCGAGGACAGACCTCCTTGAGCTCGGTAGGGAGAGGGAGTGAGGTGAGGCCTTCTTGTTGATTTCGCTTGACGACTCCTGAGTTGACGACATTGAACCACATGCTCGAAACTATTTTTTGTAGTACTGGCTTAAGCTGCAGTCGGAGCGGATGCCATGCCAATTGATACTCCTTTAGAGTCTTCCCGCCATCGTTGTGAGCTTGCATGATGAAGGAACATAACACGTCAGATATGAAATCCTCCCCATGAAACTCAAACAAGCAAGCGGTTGTAGACGTCAGCCAACACAAGAAGGGGTCATCGGTCATCATTCGACCCAATGATCCTGATGGTTGGCTGAAAAGGGGGCCGACAGCTCTCTGTCTACTACCGGACATCACCGCCTTGTAAAAATCGTTGCCTCGAGAATTGGCCATGACAAGGCCACGTGCCTTCTCTAAACAGAGCTGCAGCTGGCTCTCACTCAACCTCTCTCGATTTAGCCATCGACCAAGTTCAATGCCCATGTGTACGACAGAATGGGGGCTGTTGGCCATATTGGTGAGGCTCGTAAGGATATCGACCCCCCTAGCTGAGACATCCAGCCTTCTTGCGACCAATTCTGTTTTTGACATCTTGTTGTATGTAGCACAGATAAAGATCAGAGCTTTATGGAGCGGCAAGATATCGTAGGGTAAAGAGCAGCTGATTAGGTGAAGAGCAATGAGGTGATTGCCTGACGTTGGGCCGAAAAGCAACGAGAGGCTGCGTAATATGAAAGATCCCAGTCCCATTGGTACGGCTATGGACCAATCAATGAACTATCATAGTATTTGAAGTCGTGCTCTTGATTTGGATCATACAACTAAGTCAAACTTCTATTTAACCTGTGCCCATAGAATCACGGCATCAACATAGGACGTTCAGTCCTCCCGTCTTGGCGACTAGAAAGAAGAGGGAGGTCAGCAGTGAGCACGCCTTTGCATACCCTTTTACCCTCTCATTTGTCAACCACATATACTCCCATTGAGAGCCCCAACAATGATTGCCTGACATTCACAGCCCTCCTGATGGCACGCTTACATGAAGCCGTTGCCGATGCAGGGCAACCTCTAAATCTGACTTGCGGGATGGGAAGTGCCGAGAAAGTAAGTAAGCACTCTGTCGTATGAGGTGATCAACTCCGTTGAGGTCAAGCTTCAGGGTTGGATGGAGGGGTATTTTGCAAGGGGCAAGGAAGACGGGTGGATAGGAGACGGTCTCTGGGGGAATTGAAAGGTAGTGGGAAGTATACTGCGCTTTGTGGTGTGCCCATGACTTTGAATTTCTGCTAGTTCCTGCGTGTAACCAATATTATCCATCGTTCGGAGTGCTAAAAAGGGACAAACTTTACTGTATGAGGCTTACTTGTTAGAGCAACGGAGAGATGATGAGGATTCGGCTATACAGTAGCTTGCGAGAGAAGATCAGAGAAGCAATCAAAAAGGATTTCCAGAGCATCCGGACTCAGCGGCTGGCCTGTGGGAATCATGGAGTTGATAGAAAAACATCGCATGCTGCTCTCTTTCATTTGTAAACAGCATAAATGACAATAGTAACATAAAGTAAGAGAGGCGTAGGGCGGGCCTTATAGGGGTGACGGAAAAAAGGTGTCAAAATTCAACTTATTGCAAATCTGAATATGGATTTTAATAGGGAGGGAAAACGTGTGCTTGGTACTTGAAAAATTCCCTGTATCTAGCAGCATATAAATATCCCAAACAAACCTATCCAAAGCAGGTGAAGACTCGTTCGCCAATCTAGCGACCCAGCCGCCCCTAGACCGTCCTGAGGAGAAGCTGCTGGCTTCGTACCTCCCAAGCCCGAGCCTTTCCCACTTGTTTCAATCGCAGTGCCGGCAATTCTCGTGAACGTGTTAGCAGACACATTGAGCGCAGCTTGATCGATCATCGGATTATTCACAGCATCACAAGAAGGTCGCGTAATAGATGCAGATATTCGATTCGTGACTTTGATGGGCAGGTCGAAGATCGTGTACATATCTGTGCCGTTCATTCGGAAGTTCTGTCGAATCGAGATCTAACATCATCAGCCTCTGGTTTTTGTTGTTTCCAATCTGTTCGCATACATTGTAGGCACCCCGGGAAGTATTCGAATTATCTGGGGCACCATCTCCAACTAGACAGTCGGGCCACAGCCAATTTACATGCTTCACTGTGCTTCCAGGTTCTTGCTGCATAATCTCCCCCAAACTTCCATTTCCAGCGCTCGCAGTTCCATTCGAGACTGTAAAGTTCTTGCCCGTAGTATAGCTCGATAGAAATATGGTAATGTTATATATCGCAGAGGTGGGGTTCGAAGGGTAAGGAGGTAGCTGGAGTTGGCCGTTCGAAGTCACATCGAGAGCCACATGCAAGGTATCTGGTGTCGGTCAGTAATTGTCGCATTTCATCCAGTAGACAGGAAACTCACCACCGCCCAGCGGAGTATTTGGCTGTGGCGCATCTACAATCGCGATTCCAGGCGTGTAAATTTGACCGTTGACGATAGCTTGCGCACCGAGACATCTTACCAGCAGAGCGAATACCAGCGTCGACAGAAGTTTGTGCGCCATCATGGCGGCTGAGAGAGATAACAAGAGTCAAGCGAGAACATGAAGATGACGATGATGGGAAACAGGGAAATAGAAATGCGGTGTTCAATAGCAGCGTGGAGATATAGCTCGTAACAAGGAGATCTACTTTTCGTCTGGAAGTCGGAGGCTCGACAGCTGGTTGGCTATGCTCGTTCATGCATACCATTGTTAGACATGAAGGCGATCAGCTCATTTGACCGATTCATCGAATTGTCGAAAGTCTTGCGAGTTCCTCGTTGGTGGATCCTGATTCCTTATTCCTCAAGTCTGATTCCTGAAGACTTGAGACGTGGGATGTCGCAGATAGAGGGGTTCCGAACTGGCTTGGGACCTCATCCATGATTCGACCAAATACCATGGGCATGGTTCTGGGAGGGATATATGCGACTACCGTTTATAGAAAAATAATGAAGATATACGTCCGTAGTCATCCTCACTATGTTTTCTCGGCTTCGCGAGCATTTTGATAACCTTATGGGTCACCTGACAAACTTGCACGTGTCGTTTATCGCGAAAGTGGAAGTAAGGCTAATCACGTGCACATACCAAGAATCTGCAATTGACGCCCTTCCCTGAACATTCAGTTAACCCAAGGGCCATTCACTCGACATAATACTTATGTCATAACCCTCATTTCTCGCTTTGGCCATGGATACTCTTCAAATCCATCCCTCGTGTTAACTACTAGTAATTCCTACCAACCGGTAGCCCTCACCATGTTTCGTTCTTCTCTCAGGAAGTGTCCCAGCAAAGCAAATTGCCTCATCCGATCACTAGACAAGTCGTCCCCTACAGTCACTCCTTTTCTGCTCTCGAACGGTGCCATATTTCAATGTCATTATAACACCAGTCGCTCCGGACGACATGACTATTCGCGGAGACTTGAGACCGACCAGGAAGGGGACGTCTACAATGAGAGACGCCAACCGAATCCTGAGCTTCAAGCCTACCAAATCTCAAGAGATGTTGGAAACGCCATGAAAAACAGGCAGCCGATCGTCGCCCTCGAGACAACTATTTACACGCATGGCTTTCCCTACCCTGACAATGTTGATCTTGCTCTCGGGCTGGAGAAGATTGTCCGTGACAATGGCGCTGTTCCAGCCACTATAGGCGTTCTAGATGGGAAAATCCGCGTAGGTATGACAGAGACACAGCTCACCCGTCTTGCTTCTTGTGCTGGATATCCCGAAACAATGAAAGTTTCCAGGCGTGATATCCCATATATCATAGGTATGGTAAGGCACCTTTACTAAGTTCCTCCGCCGCTCTATTATTATAGCGTCTTCTGTGGCTGCGTCACTAACCACTGCATAGGGGATGTCTGGCCGTAAATTAAACGGCGGGACAACAGTCTCTGGAACAATGGTAATCGCAGAAAAATTTGGCATCAAAGTGTTTGGGACTGGTGGTCTGGGTGGTGTTCATCGCGGCGCTCAGGATTCCATGGATATCTCTGCTGACTTGACAGAACTTGGACGTACATCAGTTGCTGTAATTTCAAGCGGTTGCAAAAGTTTCCTTGATCTTCCACGCACCCTGGAATACCTGGAGACACAAGGAGTCACTGTAGTCACTTTTGCTGATGGTCGTCTTGGAGAAATTGATATCCCTTCTTTCTACACACGAGACAGTGGTATCAAAAGCCCTTTGGTTGTGCGAAGTGCTAGAGAAGCGGCTTTCATGATCTGTTAGGCTCCAGTATTCCCTCTTAGATGCTTGACTAATACTACCAGATGCTTCTCGCATGGCATGCCGAGAGGGGAATGGCAACGGAATATCTTTTGCGAATCCTATTCCCGCAGAATTCTCCATTCCAAAGGTTGAGATTGATGCCGCAATTAATCAGGCTGTGCAGGAAGCTGCGGATCAAGGCTTTCATGGTCATGCAAACACTCCGTTCATTCTGTCTCGAATCAAGGCTCTGACAGAAGGCAAGAGTATACCTGCTAACAGGGCATTAATTCAATCAAATGTTAGGATGGCTGCTAAGGTCGCAGTTGAGTTGCACCAGATTACCCGCAACAAGTATATACCTGATGCAAATACTCGGAGGTAAATTGTTCTACACTTTGTTAGGTTTCGTAGTTCAAAACTAACGGCATCCTAGTGGTGAACGAGCCATCGTCCGTCGAGTCAAAACCGAAGGCAATCAAGCACCCCCAGAAAATAATACAGTTTCTGGTATCGACAAAGTAGAGAGTGACAATGTACGTTGATAGTGCCATTTCTCCCAGTGATGTGTAGCCTTTCTCACCTGTCAACACCCGAGGCACCTCCCACTAATCATTTGTAGATGGAGGCACATGCTTCACCAGAGCTTGACTATGATGTACCAAAAGCAGACATCGTTGTGTTTGGATCTCTGGCTATGGATCTCTCGTGTGATCCTGGTATAACTTCAACCACCGAACCCATCATGAAGACCTCCAATCCTGCCATCATCAGCCAAACGGTGGGCGGGGTTGGTCACAACGTAGCTTTAGCAGCGCAGCTCGCCTCCAGCCGGGAGAATGTCCGCCTTTGTAGTTTTGTTGGCTCTGACATGTAAGTTGGACCACTTCCACAGCATTATCTCCCACCTGACAACCCTTTTCAGCGCTGGAAACACTTTACTTGACGCTCTTGAGAAAGAAGGCCTGGATACTAACGGTATTCTTACTGTAACGGGACAACGTACAGCGCAATATATCGCCATCAATGACGGTTCAAAGGACTTGGTTCTAGCATCAGCAGACATGAGCATTATTTCCTCTGCCTCACCTAAACCATGGTGGATTCTCGATAACACGAAGACTGCAAAATGGGCGGTTGTCGATGCGAACTGGAGCGCCCCTGAAATGAACAACCTTCTCGCGAATCTCAAAGGAGTCACGAACTTCAGCGGCATTTCAGTAGCTTTTGAGCCTGTCTCCGTCCAGAAGTCCGCTTCTCTCTTCTCAAAGTCCCCGTCAACTCAGCCATTGCCCCTATTTCCAGAACCATGGATAGATATTGCCACACCTAATCGGGATGAGCTTAGCGCAATGTATCAGGCCGCAAAAGACAATACCTTCTTCGAGTCGGACACATGGTGGAAGCTGATCGATTCTTTCGGTATCCCAAGTTCTGGCGCTCGTGATCGCTTTGTTCAGATCACCAATGCTTCCTTGACAGATGCGGGCATCCCGACTCAGGCCATCCACCTTCTACCTTACATCCCTACCATTCTCACCAAACTCGGTGCTGATGGTGTTCTCCTCACATCCATTCTCAGTCCAGACGATCCTCGGCTTCGAGACCCTGATCACGCTCCATTTGTTTTATCACGAACCTCGACTAACAGCACTATCTTGGGGGGCGTATATATGCGCCTCTTTCCAGCTGTCGAAGAAGTCAATGATATCGTGAGCGTAAATGGTGCAGGGGACACATTCTTGGGCGTCCTAATCGCCGGCCTTTCAAGAGGCTTGAAAGTCGATCATCATCTGATCGACGTCGCTCAGAAAGGTGCGATCATGACGCTAAGAAGTAGAGATGCTGTTTCTCCGGATCTAGGTGAATTGGAGAGGGATCTAGACGAGGGGCTTGCTTAGGCAGGTTCAATGGCTTGCTTTGCAGGAGTTTGTAGCATCCTGTATGGTGGGTTTTATTTACAACGGCATTCATGGATCTGAGCATTTCTGGAGCCTATGTGCATTTTCAGGCTATGTTACAGATACAGATGCAGTGAATTTTCCAGGTGGATAGGGTGCAAGGTGTGCTGCAGTCTCCATTTTGGCATTGATCTTCTCATTGTCTCCCATGTGAAGAAATTCTGGAAGCTCTTCGCCGCTCAGTGCCGCGCCTCTTCCAAGTGCCGGTTCGCCCCGGCCCTCGACATGCCGCAAGCTCACATCTATCATTCGGTGAAAGGTGGGGATTCCACAGTTCCTGAACTTCCTACTGTACGGAGTACAGTCCGTACTGTAAAGGGGGTGGACACTGGACATCTCGGATTGAACTTGTGGGGTTTGGAGATCATACTTCGTATACAAACCCCCTGGTTCAACCAATTAATGCCTCGCATTTTATCGCTTTTACTCTTTCTTGCCTGTTTCAATGTGATCTCCAGACCCCTAGAGTCCAAAGTTCCAAACCGAGGTGTCCACCCCTTTACTACAGTAGACTAGTAGTACGGTAGTCACGAATCAAGAGATCGTGAAACAGGAAGTGGCGTTCAGAACCCTCTCTACTTCGTGCCGAACCGAGGAAGCTTACGATGGATCATGGCTTTGATTTCGATCCATGGCCTTGGTTTCAGCTGGAATGCTCACCTTCCTCGGGTAACGGGTTGACGAAAGAAGAGCTTCTGAAGAAAGCATTCGACGAATCGACCAGATCATAGATGGCTCCAAAACCCCTGGCACGAGAATGCCACTCAGGTTTCTCTTCCGCTATTTACTCGAGTACCTCGCCATCAGAAATAGGGGCGCAACTAAAAGAGAATCTAGACCTCTGCACCAAATTTGCCCGAAGACGGAATGCAATTATGCTATTATGCTATTTGACCCCCTATTGCTCTGCTCCTGCCACGGCAGATTACACCATCCTCACTCTAAAGGGGCGTTTTTTGCTTTTTCACAAGTCGTGAATGGCCACACGTGATTCATGATTCATGATTCGTGAAGCGGGAAGACGGAAAGTTGCCCTTGTCAGTCATCAACTTAAGATGACTGATCTTCTTACGTAGGGAGAAGGGAGATTTGTTTTTGCCAGCCAAAAATTTACTTACGAGTCACGACATTGCCAGAGCTAACCTCAGCTAGTCTTACGGAATGCGACGTTGTCTTCCGCGAGGTTCATGGAAAACTTGGAAAACAATGAAAAGATAGATTATATACCAGGACCGGTACCAGCATCCTTACACGCTATTTCTCTTGCCGTTTCGTATCGCCGTTGGGCATCTTCATCTTCTCACGCAATCCTACCTCACGCCCAAACGAGCCCGAACTAGTAAGGGTTGGCGTTTCGGTGGAGCTTTCAGGAGCTTTCAGGAGAATTCTGACTTCTGACTTCTGAGCTTGCCCTCCACGATGAGTTGTCGCTTGGGGTGAGAGAACTTCGCTGTTGAAGAATATACATTCGAGTGGTCGGCATGCATCGACTTTTCTCGTAGATTCTGTTTTTCTTCACCCATCTCTCAATTCTAGTTGGGCTTCAGGAACAACAACATGAGTTCCAATGCGGAGAATTTGCAACCATGGTCCATTGCAACCGTCACGTCCGTCACGGTTCTTGCCTTTTTGTGCGTCTGTCTGAGATTGCTTGCGCGGTATGAGAGGAAGCAGAGCTTGTGGTGGGATGATTGGATGATTCTATGGTCCATGGTAAACCCCCTCAAATCAGCACTACCAAACTCAATTGCGGTTTACTCATCCAATTCTATCAGGCATGGAACCTCGTCGTCGTCGGATTCATCTTCGGCATGCTGAAATGCGGCATGGGCCTCCACGCCGACACCGTCCCCATGGAGAACATCGTCCTGATAGCCAAACTTCTCGTCGTCGCTGAGGTTCTCTACGCATTCAATCTCGTCTGGACGAAACTCAGTCTCCTCATGATGTACTACCGTATCTTCCGCTTCCCCTATTTCAAGAAGTGGGCGTATATCATCGGCGCGTTCGTGATCGCTTGGGTCATCTGCGTCACGTTCCTCTTTATCTTTATTTGCGTACCGGTGCAGAAGCTGTGGTATCCGCAACTTCCCGGGCGCTGTATTGATCAGGTGGGGACGTGGATTGCGAATGCCATCTCGACGATTGTTAGTGATTTGGCGACCTTGATTTTGCCTATCCCACAGGTGTGGAAGTTGCAGTTGAGCAAGCCGGAGAAGATTGCGCTTACTGCTGCTTTTGGTCTTGGATTCTTGTAAGCCTTCCCTCCACCCTACCCACTAATATCTCTCTCTTTCAAAGGGTTTCTTTCAAAGACAGAATGGCTAATGGGGATATCTAGCGTCATCTTCGCCTCCGCCTACCGCTTCAAAGTCCTGTTCTCCTACTCTAACCTCGACCCAACATACACCCTCGCTCCCACCGTAGGATGGACCGCCATCGAAATGTCCGCCGGTATCATCTCTGCCTGTCTCCCGACCCTCCGCCCAGCGGTTCAACTCATCGGGCGCAGTCTCGGCATCAAAGGCTCGATCACAGGTCTCTTCCGCGGCGTCAATTCAAGCAGTCTACCTACCAAGGGCACCAATGACCTTTCTGTTGGTCGTGGGCTCGGCGATGGGCAGAAAGGAGGATTCTATTATCTGCCGGACGAGTCGAAGGATGGGGAGGCTCAGCGTGGAACGGATGGAACGTTGAGACCGAAGCATGGCGCGTATACTGTGGCGAGTGTGGAGGGGACGTCGAGGGGGAGGGAGAATGATGAGGTGCCGTTGCACAGTATTTCTGTGCAGAAGCATTTTGAGCAGGTGTCGAAGAGGGAGAATGACTTTTGACGGGGATGAGATTTGGGTTTGGGATGGGGAGTTGTGTACTATAAAAATGGGCTGCAGCATAGGCACAATGGTTCTGGGTCCGGGGAAGGTTCTTTGGTAGTTTAAAATGTGCTTAACAATAGATGCAACGATGTCAAATGATAGTTTTGTTGCTTCCTGTCATCCTCACCAAGGTCACGAAAGAGGGAAGATTACAGCTAGTGCGAAAGTTGTCTGCATAATTCATGATCCGATCTATTTGTACTTATTGACCAACTCCAACATAGCGGCATTGACTTCAGTCGGGTTAGTAGCATTGAGATAATGTGCTCCCCCTTGGACCATTGTGAGTTTAGCCTCTTTAGACGAAGTAAACAGTGCGATCTGCTCTGGCTGAACAGTCTGGGCATATGGAACGTCTTCCGTTCCCTAATTCATATTAGCATAGGGTCCAACAGCACGAATTTAAGAAGACCTACCTGCAACCAATAAACCGGACACTTCACATCCCCCAACCTCAAAAGCAGCCCATCCCTCTCCAACAAACACAAAGCCGCCATCCTCAACTTCCTCCTTCCCTCATCCCCGCTATACACCTCCTTCAACGTCTTGGTCCAGAACTCACTCAACTCTGGGGTTGCCGAGGATCCAAAGCCAATACCAGCGACCATCCCGCACCAGATGTCGTCCACGACGAAATCCGGGGTAGGGGTGCTACTTGACCATTTTTGGACGAAGGGCGTGAGGGCTTCGGCGGGGTTCCAGCAGCCCTTGCTACGAGAGGAGGAGGATTCGTAGTCCATTGATGTACCGAGTGGGAGGACTCCGAGAATCTATCACAGGATCTCGTTAACTCCAAAACCAATCTTCCACTCAAACAAACCCAACCCAACCCAACCGAAGGGGGACGTCGAGCGATCCTCGCCAACAATACGACGACAACAACAGCAACAACAACAACAATACGTACTCTCTCCGGCGCAAGCAACGCCATCCGCACAACCACCCACCCCCCCTGACTCGTCCCCAGCACAAACGCCTTCTCAATGCCCAACCCTTCCATCACCTGTAGCGCCATGACCGCCGTGTCCCAATACGTGAAATGCTCCGCGGGACAACTCGTCGCGCCGTGCCCCAGCGGCTCAATCGCGAGCAGGTTCATGGCGTGGGTGAGCCTCGCATCGTGGAATTGGGCGTCGTAGAGCGAGGAGGTCATGCACATGGAGTTTATGAGGACGCAAGTTGGCTTGGAGGGGTCGTAAGTGTTGTTGGAGAGCTTGTAGCCGGCGGTGATGCCGCCGCGATGGGGGACTTTGAGGGTTGTTTGCGCGGCCGCCATGGTGGTTTAGGCGTGGAGGAGGGAGCGGTGCAATGGGTTGTGAACTTGTGTGAAGAGGGGCAAGGTTTTGGTTGTGATGGGCGAGCCGAGGCTCTTTTCAGCGGTTATTAGCTCATAATTTACTTAGCTCATAATAGTCTGTGCCCCTCCCCTGAGGTGAATTGGTTCCTTTACTTGGCTCATAGTTCGCTTATCTTGGAAAGGAGTGTCTGACTCCTGGATGGGAGAACTTGAGAAGTGGGACATGGTCACATACTGTAGGAAGCTGTAAGCTAACCTTACCGTGGTCGAAGTAACCAGAATAGGGGTACGAATAAAGGAATAGTACAACTGCATTCCACCTTCGGGCAACTTTGGTGCAAAGGTCTGATTCTCTTTTAAGTGCACCCCTATTTTTGAATCATACAGTAGGATAGCGCCGGATGTTTGAGGTTGGATTCATTCCGGACCGGTGTTTCGGTGTTTCGGTGTTTGAGATTGTGGCCATCTTGGCGCATGGATCGAAGTAATTTACATGGTTAATTATTAGGTTCATCCTAATGGGAAATTGGGAATATACTCTTAGATTCGGGTTTTCACATGTTTTAGATGGAAGGTGTGAGGCTTTGCATTGAATGCATCCCGCCATGTTAATATCACGTGATTCGCTTCCCCGTCTTGAATAGTTGTGAGCATCATTTCAGCGTTCTCTCGAAGGACTAGTTGACTTATTCAAGGATGGCTTGTACCTATTGATGGCACGGCTTAAACAAGCGAACCAATGGGGTCAATATATTCCATTTCGTGTGGCCTTTCTCACGTGAACTTGTTCTTTTTCGCTTTGAGATCGTTCTCTTCCAGGTTGTAAGGACTCTCGTAAAGGCAGCTTAGAAGGTTAAAAATCGCGATTATGTAAGGGACAAGCCATTACGTTCTGTAAGTGATTGATCCAAGGTAGAGTGCTCGCTTTCTACACTCTTGCATTCCCAGCTACATTTGGTTATCCTTTTCACATAACATCCTCAACACTAGGAACCAGAGGGTTCCCTTATGTAATAATTCTCCAGCTGACTGGAGCACTTAATGCAGTGGGATTTTCTCAATTCAACGTATCCGTAAAGCCCTGCAACTTTGAACCACTGATATGCTGTCCAGCTAATCTTCACCGTGCTGATGCGATAAGACGCCAACGAATTCTCGGCTATCGAAGCGATCCCATTCGCTCCCCCCTATTTCTCAGCGGCACAGCTCCCAACAAAATTCCCGATCAGGCGCCGGATGTTGCCTACATTTGATTCGGCGGAGAAGGGGTATTAGTTACATTTTGCCTCGGCGGAGAAGGGAATGGCTACAAGGATAGAGTGTACCGTCGAGAGGAATGTATATGACGAAGGGTACCCAGCGTTAGAAGTATCTACTTGGTGGTTTGAAAGATGAATGACAATGGCACCCGCAAAAGCTTCTTCTGGACTTGATCACTTCTATCGTCTCAGTTCATCTGTATTCATCCACGAGCCACCCTCCTGCCAACCCTCGGACGGTCCTGATGTAGTCCTTTTCGCTTCATGGATGGATGCTAGCAAACGACACCTAGCCAAATACACTGCTGGATACGAAAGGCTCTATCCATCTGCTCGAATCATGGTCATAACAACGACCGGTATTGATGTTGGGCTCCGAACCCCATCCGCCGATCAGAGACGGATAGCCCCAATCCTGCAAATACTCTGCGCTCTACCGCCAGACACGAAGATCCTGCTTCACTTTGCGTCAAACGGCGGAGCATATACAACAATACAGATTGCTAGGGCATACCGCCGTATGATGGGCAAGTCACTTCCAGTACAAGCCATGGTCATGGACAGCACGCCCGGAAAAGTCAGGGTTTCAGATCTCGCGCACGCTTTCGCTCTCAGATTTGGTAGCAACGTGCTTGTTCGCCTCGTAGCAGTTCACGTCATGAAATTCATTATCAACATGTATCTTCTGCAATACTGGATGAGAGGGGTAGAAGACTTGCTCTCCCTTATTTGGAAGGACTTGAATAATGACAAGTTTTTTGGAATGGATGTGTCCAGGGCTTACATATATAGCGACGATGATCAGATGGTGAGGAGTTTTGATGTGGAGGAGCATGCTGATGAGGCCGAGAGGCTGGGATATAGGGTGGAAAGGTGCAATTTTGGTCAGAGTGTACATTGTTCACATTTGATGAAGGATGAGAAGAGGTATTGGGAAGCAGTTGACAAGGTTTGGAGGAGGATCTAAGGCAAGAATTGTGGATCAATCATTCAGCCTCATGAGCATATTAGCCTCGATGATTGAGACGCACTAGGAATTAATTGTTTGGCCACTCGTTCGCTTACACTAAGTTGCAAAGCTATTATTACCCTAGCACTTTAAAGCTCAATTTTGAAGAATCTAGCGATTGGTTAGCATTTTCCGGTTTTGTGGAATCCTGCGAAAATCACTAACACTAAGGTCACTTTGCTTCACCAACTTGTTCTGCCTCTACGCTAACACTGACTTGTTCTGGACTAAGCAATTAGAATAATAACGTCCCTTGAGTCTAACCTCCCCAAACCCCTCAAAACAGTCTAGACAATTATTTCAAATTCTCAATGCGGATCCGAAGGAGTTTCTGGACCACTGAAATACGAAATATTTTCTCCATCCAAGCCAAACCTTTCGAGAGGTCTAATATCAAGCCATGGTCAAGATATCGAGCATTATCTGCCATAGGGACCGTCCTACCCCGTCCTGGCTGGGGAAAATTCAAACAGTCCCCGTTCCTCGTAACGTACCACAACAATTTTTCACCAGTTTAGTCAATCGCCAAGAGAGTTGCAACTCCTGATTTGGGAAGCAGGTCAGGAGGATCAAAACCATCATCTTATTCGATTTCGAGTGGCAGTATCTGTCGGAGCCTCACTTGGCCTATCTTTTCCAATCAAATATCAATGAAGAGAACGACTTCGATTCAGAAGAGGGAAGTGGTACAGGCAGAAAAGGTCCATGTCCCTAAGCCCTTCAACATAAACGGCTTTGTAAAGAGCTTCCCGAATGTCCGATGTCCATATCGATACTACACACATCCCGGGATGAATGGGATGTTCTTCACGGCAGTCAAATTGTCCGATGAGGTCACCAACAAGCATCGCCAGATATCTATTGGCATTGACAAGACATTTTCAGGCAATGTTAACAACACATATTAGGCGCTCATCAAAAGCCAAACTCCCCTCCTTTTCCAGAAAAACCAAGAATTCGGCGGTAGGAATATCTGGGCTGGATACTAGTTGGGCAAATACAAATCCTACATGAGACTCAAAGAGGGCACGCGAGCACAAATCGCTTGCGGCATAGGAATCGATCCATTTAGATTCATACGTTACTGTTAGCACAGCATAGCCATGCCGTCTATTACTATGTTCCCTGTCGCTTTCAGAACCCCAATCGAGCTTGCGAGCACGGCCAATAAGATCAAGTTGTATTTGAAGCCCGTGCCGCTGAATGACGAGGACGAGGACGATTTTACTATCGGATATGTGCAGCTCAAGCGAGAATTTCCTTATAACTCTAGAGCAGTCCAGTTAAGCGTCTTAGTTGGGTCGAAAAAAGATATCGATATTCTTCTCTACTCTTCTATAAGAGAGCATTTAGAGGTTGATGTCCTATATAGTTACCTAAGTTATATTTATATACCTATCACATCTTCCCAGAAGGCAGCTTCCTCATGTAGACACTGCTGACGTGGATTTTTATCCCTTCGATACTATTGTTCTCGGCCTGGGCCAGAGATCACGGCAATTTGACAGTCTAATGTACATGTAAGCCGTTCATTATTTCAATCATCCGTACTTACATTTTACTAGATTTGACTACTAAGTTGCACTAGAGTTTCTTCGCTTCAGGATTGCGCAATCAGAATTATTTTCCAACGCCAAAGGACGAACTCTTTAAACACGTCACCAAAAACAAAATGATTGACGATTGATGGGTTATTTATAGGATCCTACTCGTTCAACGGATCTGTGTTTATCTCCTCGTCTCCATATCCCGCTTCTTTGATTTCTCTTCCTTCTGTGATCTTGCCTTCTCCTCCTTTGCCTTCCGTTGTTTACGCCATTCAGGGCCTTTCCTCATGAGAATCAACAAGACAGGATTAAACGCCACAGATATTAATGACAGAATCGTGAACGCCCATCCAGTTCCGACGGCATCAATAAGCGGTACAATTACGGCAGTAAAAACAGCCCCAATCTCGCATCTCACAAGATTATTGGCAGCCGTAGCGACCGAAGGTTTACCCGGGAACAGATCAACTAATAGGACGTTCAAAACTTGAACTGAGCAAGTTAAGCCCCATCCTGCAACAAACATTGTAATCACCGGCCCTGCGAGTGAGGTCTTGTGTACAAGACTCCACCCAAATCCGATAACTGCAGCACCAGAGATGAACGCCACGGGGAAGGCGACTTGTAGTCGAGCTTTCTCGATTGGGAAATCCGTGAGATCCTGTGCACGATTGCGAACAATTGGAATGCCAAGACGAGTGGCGTGCCGACGATAGTTTTGGTCAACCATGATTCCTGCAGTAAAAGCTGCGAGAATGGACCCGCCTCCAAGAGGAATGAACATCAGGGATACTTGAAGCTGATTAAAATTGTATACTTCGAAGAAGATTTTGGATGAGGCAGTACTGCAGATTTGGTGATGTCAGCAGGGCTAGAGAATGTGAAGGACGCCATTTTACCTCGTTGCATAGAAGTTCCCAAGACATAGGCCCGTTGCAACAAGAACAAGCGCGCTTTCCAGATCAAGCAAAACCTTCAGTGTTGAGAACGGGTTTGGTAGGCTGAATCGATATTTCGACTTAATGTCCACCGCCTTTTCTTCATCATAGACTAGACCAGCCTTAGCCCTGTTCTTGTGCCTGATGTTATCCGTGATATTTCTAGACAGGAATGGTGGCGGTATCGATCCATTGTCAACAACTCTTCGACATGTTTCGGGGAAGAAGAGTATAAGCGGGATGTTGACGACACAGGAGAAGATAAACAGGAACCAAAACACAAAATGCCAGCCAGCATATTGGGCAATAGCTCCTCCTAGGATCGGAGCTACCAATACACCAAAGATCGAGGCAAAAGATGAGTAGGCAATATATTGGCCACGCTCTGATGAGGTGATTGTGTCACCTACGACCCCATTCGCTAATGCAATCGTTCCGGACGATCCTCCCGCTTGAAGCATCCGGAGGATTAGAAGAGCAACAAAATTGTTCTGGAGGGCGAGCCCAATGTTGGCTGCGTTGAAGAGGATGAAGCATACGATGTACATCGGTCGACGGCCTGATCGATCGGCGAGATCTGCTATGAACGATGGAGCAATTCCTTGAATGACCTACCAAAACGAATGTTAGCATCAAGCTTTAATCAAAGCGTTTGATACATACGAGAAAGAGAGTGACTGTAAGACTGATTTGCGAATTGGAGACACCCAGGTCTTTTGCGATTATTTCAAGTGATGGATCTAGGCTTCATTAGATATTAACAGCCAAGGCAGCGCTCCTTCACTTACAGTAGATAGACGTAGCCATAGGAGAAAAAACAGAAGCAACAGAAGCGGTGAAAACGACCATTCGCTTCTGCGGAACTGTCAAGACACTATAATCCTCTCCAGGAGGATTCCCCGAAGGAACCTCTGGGGGTGTATCACGTGATGATGTCTCAGTTTCGTGTTTTGATGCTGAGACACCTTGAAAGTCGTTTTTGGTTATTGGTTTGCCATCTTGCGAGTTGTCTTCGCGTGGTGAGGACTCTATTGAAGGGGTCTTGAGGAGATCTGTCCGCGCGGTGGTAGAGTTGTCGACATTTCGCGAGATGATTGGCGATGATGTCATTTGTTTATCAGCCATACCGAAGGCGTTGATATATAATGAGAGAATGGTGACAATAGGCTAGCGAATTTCTGTACAGGACACTCCATCTTGGCGAGGCTTTGGCCTTCTTGTACAACTGTTGTTGTTAGTGTGTCGAAGCAAAGGAGTTAAACGGGGAGGAAATTTATCACCGGGGTGGGGATCGGAAAGTCGGCCAAGGCTCGCTTCGATAAGTAGAGTATTCCGATTGGTCGACAAGCAAGATCACCCGTTAAGATCTTATCTAGAAGGGGGAGTTTTTATTGTTTGAGTTAGGTCCGTACCATGGAATATATTTCGTGTGATATTACTCGTTGGCGATTAAGCGAAATATTTTGGGGTGAGGTAATTCGGCGGTTGGCTAAAATAATATGCAGGTATAACTCGCTTAATCGCCAACTAGTGTCATTACTATGAAATTTTGAAATGTTAGATGAGGTTCACATTGACGGAGTAACATGATTTGTTATAGATTTATGGTACATAAGTTTTATTAGGCACTTAATTGATCCAGCCGAGTCCATCCAATAGTGAATGAAAGGAAAAGGAAAACAAGTGGTTTGGCGAGCACTCTATCAATTCAAGGAAATCTACGGGTTAGTTAATACGACCCAATCAAGCTAATCAACATCTTCCGCCGACATCATTACAGTATGGACCCTACACAAGCCACTTCCCAAACCAAGCCAAGGCTTGAGCTTTCGCCTCTTGGGCGCTCCTAGTTTGGCATTCATCTTTGGGATTCGCCCTTACAGCAAAGCCATGTTTGGCTCCAGGATAAATTATCAGCTTGTGTCTTCCTTCCTTCCGCTCTTCCTCTAGCAACTTCTTGATATCTTTCACCATGTCAACCTTGATACCCATGTCCACATCCCCTATCGCCACGCTCAAGGGCACCTTCACCTCCTCCCAGTCATCCGGGAATTTCATCTTGCTAGGATGCGCTGTAAACGCAGCGTCGATCAGTCCCTCCTGCTGAGAAAGGAGAATAGCATATTTACCTCCCCAGCAAAATCCGGCAGTGCCAAGGCTGAGTTTAGAAGTTGCAGGATCGTTCTTGAGAGCTTGGTGGAAGTTGAACACCTTGGGTTTGACGACCTTCTCGCCGTTGTAAAGCAGGAAAGGGATGGCAGCAATGATTACTCTAATAAGCCAGATTGGCTTATAGAAGAGCGTGGTGAAGAAGGACTGTGATGGAGCCAGTAATGATTCCATAGCATGCATTGCGGAGGCGTTTGGAATATGGCCTATGCATTGAAATTAGTGCAATTTCGAGATGGAAGAACAGCTTTGAACTTACCATTCATCATATCAGGAACATAGGTGAGAAATCCCCCCTCCTTCGCATAGCTGTCGGCCAACAATCTCGAATTACTCAATCCCCAGCCGAAAATGTCCGTAATGATGACGATTATTGCTTTCGGTTCACATTCCGGCTTTGCGACATATGTTGGTACACCATGAACTTTCTCCACCGTACCTGTTGGAGTTGTTGTTTTGACTGAGCCAGTCAGGCAATCTGGACACGTGATTCCTGACATCTTGCTCAATTTTAGTTTCTTGTCTTGTCGTTCGACAGGAGATGCAGCTTTATATGGACTCATTGTTCCACTAGTATCGAGGTTCAGATAAGAGAGTTTTACCCTTATTGTGTATGGGTCAGTCCTAAACTCGAGTTAAGTCCGCTGGTAAAGTCCGGAGACACAATTGGAAAAGACACGCAATCCATGGAGTTCTTTATTTCAAATAGCTTCGTGAATCACTCCTGTGCCAATAAGTTCGCATTGATGGCTTTCGAGAATTATTGTTGTGGGGGTTGAACTTGCGAATGCCTTTCATATAATACATTGGACTTGGAGAAATATGTTTTGAAAGCTCTATAAGATAACTTCATCCGTCAGATTCCCAAGTAAGTCTTACTGTCGACCGCAAGGGACCGCCGATTCGATTATTAACTGAGTGGTTAAATCAAAGCATGAATGCAGCTTCCAGCACGACCTACTGTTAGCTTTTTGGTGTGGAAACCGAATACTGAATGGGAAGGTTACAGCCAAATTGGAGAACGTAACCTTAACATTTTAACCATGCTCCACTTCATCAAGATCCAACAATAATAGACAAGACACCATAGTACACATCTTTAGAAACATGGAATAATATTCGGATCATGGTTACCTCTTCATCCCAGCCTATTCCGGACAGGGGAATTTCTACACAACCTCGAGCCGAGAAATCATCACGTGCCGAGTCGCAGGCCATCGCTTAAAGTTACCCGAGCGAAGGAGCCTGATGAGTCCTGGCGCTATTTCCATTGGCAGTTGGGATGCAGGCGGTAATAAAACCAACAAAAATCAAATCCAAGGCTAGACGCAAAGGCTTGAACGCAACTATTCTCCTTTAATATCGGGACTTGGTTATCCTACAGCGTTGTAATAACCGAATTAATTCACCATATCGGTGAGTAGGGGGGAGGGATGTTACATTGACAGGATATTGATGTATGTCTTCTAACATTTCTAGAAAAACTCCTACGAGCCTTGCAATGGATTCATCACATAGACCTGCCCCGGCTTTCCAGCTAGACACCTTTGTTGTTCAACCAACATCCGCACACACGCACACAATCATTCTTCTGCACGGCCTTGGAAGTAATGGCGAAAAATTTGGAACTGAACTCCTGCAGTCTGGTGTCTCGTACGCTGGAAGGAAGCTCACCGAAATATATCCTGCCGCAAAATTCGTTTTCCCAACCGCTAAAAAGCGTCGATCCAGCGCATTTCGCCGAGCAAGATTAAACCAGTGGTTTGACATAGCGTCCCTGGGTGATCCTTCCCATCGTCGCGAAGTGCAGTTGCAAGGGTTGGCCGAATCTGTATTGGAAATTCGAGGAATTCTAAATCAAGAGCTAGTGACTATACCGAAAAGTAACATCATCCTCGGGGGCTTGAGTCAAGGATGTGCGATGTCGCTTTCTATTCTGTTAACGCTGGAGTTTCCGCTCGGCGGATTCGTGGGCATGAGTGGATGGCTTCCATTTCGTGGTGACATCGATGACATAATCAATTCAGATAAAACGCCAGATGATGAGGAAAATGAAGTTACCTTTTCTTTTGGTGGTAGCGAGGAAGAGGAGGTTCTTGACCCATTTGTTGCGACAATAAACTTTGCAAGGGATCTTCTGTCGATGGATGCGCTGGATATCTCAGTATCGAAAAGTACTCAAACATCTTTGACTACTCCTGTCTTTCTTGCTCATGGGGAAGATGACGAAAAGGTTAAAGTTACGCTAGGACAAGAAGCGGCCCAGACACTCTCATCGCTTGGTATTCAAACTACTTGGAAAAGCTATCCCGGCTTGGGTCATTGGTACAAAATTCCGGAAGAAATTGATGATATTGTTGGATTTCTTCACACTAGTTTAGTGAAAGATGCAAGTAATGGCATAGAAATTGCGTGAGGCATAAGACCCAACCGAGGGAGGGGGGGATGCGGGTTGGCTGAAATGATTGTTTAGAATGAAGGGCAAAGAAAACCATTATTTGAAGTACCTTAAGTTACATTCTAAATTCCGGATTCAGAGCTCGTGGTTTATGCTCTAGATATTGAGTACCTTACTAAGTGATCTCCCTGGTGTGCCAAACAACCTCAATTCAGTGAGGTAAGGGCTTAGAATCTGATCAGTGACTTTCTCCTTGACCCATCATCCACTCTGCCAAGTTGGTCGCCAATGGGCTTTGACATATTCTTAATACTCTGAGAGTAAAACCCAGACATTTCCCAATCCAAAACTGCCACGACTTTTATACCCTGCATGAGGATAACCATATCCCTTGGGGCAAAATTACCATGCGTAAAGACAATCTGGTGGTATAACGACTACACCTCCGAGTAAAGACCACGTGTTAGCCACTATAACGTAATAGTGGTTATATGAGTCACTTATTTCCTTAGTAATTATTACAAATTATCGGTAAGGTGGCAAAGAAGATTCTG
>MU251623.1:0-52183 GCA_019669835.1 Amylocarpus encephaloides
AAAATATTTATTATAGTATCTATTCTTACTCTATTTATATATAATAGAAAGATAATAATTAAAGTAGACTTATTAAAATACTATACTAGAGAGATCTTACTTTAAGTTAATAATAAGAGAGTAATTTACTTATATATATTCTTTTTAAAGAAAAATAACTTAATTAAATATAACTATAAGATCTATAATAAAGAGATACTTACTATTATATAATATCTAAAGAAGTAAAGAGTAGACTTAAAAAGTATAGAAAAGTTTAAGATCTATATAAACTATAAGAACTTAAAGTACTTTATAATACTCTAATAGTTATCTAAAAGATAGATAAGATAGTCTCTCTTACTTTCTAAATTCGATTTTAAGATCTTATATATTCTAGAAAAGAAAAATATTATTATAGATATACTATTAAGAAGAGAATAAGACCTCTCTACTTCTATAACTAATAAGAGATTAGTAGAGAGACTATTCTAGATAATTTACCTAGAGTATATTACTTAAAGAGATAGAATTTATATAGCTTCTATATAAATACTATAAGACTCTACTATATAAGAGCTAGTCTCTACTTTATTATTTAAAGACTAAGATAAAATTCTCTAGATATAGTCTATTACTAAGAGAGATAACTAGTAATATAAAGACGTAAGAGAAGTTATATAAGATAAAAAGAGAGTCTTTTTAAATATATCTAAGATTAAGATTTCTATTAGTAAGTATATAGTCTTTAAAAATAATAAACTTCTTTTCTAGAAGAGAATATAAGTTCTCGATTTAGAACTACTTTATATAATACTTATATAGAAGATATATAACTTAGTTATAATAGATTACTTTAGTAAAGAAGTTATATTAGCTTTAATATCTTAGTAGTTCTTTTAGTTTAAAATACTAGATAATATATAATACTTTATTTAAAACTATAATATTTATAAAAGAAATAAGATCTAAAGAGAAAGAGCTTATAGATTTCTTAAGCTACTTCTAGTCTCTAAGTATATATAGTTTAAAATATTAATTAATTTTATAATAGAACTACTAATAAGTAAGAAATATATAAATATATATATAATTACTAACTATCTTAGAAAAGATATAATCTTAAAGAGACTAAAGAGTATTATAACTAAAATAGTTATATAGCTCTTTATATAGAGCTTTTATAGATACTATAACCTTTTAAGAGCTATTATATTAAATAGAGAAACTTAATTTATAGATATATTATAAATAAGAATATATAAGCTCTTAAAGATTACTCGAAGAGTTTTAACTATATTTTACTTAGAAATAGATAGTTCGACGAAAAGAATAAATTAAATAGTTAAAAACTATATTTATATATTTTATAATTTAACTTAAATAGACTAGAAACTCTTATTACTAGTTATAAAACTTAC
This sequence comes from Amylocarpus encephaloides, assembly GCA_019669835.1. Lineage (NCBI taxonomy): Eukaryota > Fungi > Ascomycota > Leotiomycetes > Helotiales > Amylocarpus > Amylocarpus encephaloides. The sequence continues at coordinate 1,401 of MU251623.1, forward strand.
GATTAATAATAGAGACTCTATAACTATAGAAGTTAGCTCTTTCTTTCTATCTTATAAATATAATATAACTCTAATTAATATTAATAAAGAACTAGTACTATATAAAAATAGATCTAGTCTAATTTAAAAAGTAGATAATATTATATAAAAACTCTAAGAAGTAGCTACCTTTACTACTACTATAATAGCTATTATCTAGTAAGAATAGAAAGAATAGACTAATAAATATAGAAAAGTAGTAATAAGTTATAAAGTAGAAGATAAAGTCTAGTTAGACTTAAGAAACATCTATATAATAAGAGAAAGTAAGAAACTTAATACTAAAAATATAAAGTATATAATTACTAAAGTCGTTAGCTTATATAGCTACTAACTAAATATATTACTAGAGATTTATAATATATTCTACTTTAAACTATTATACTTAGTATTAACTAATTCTTTTCTATTCTAGTATATAATAGATAAATAACTAGACTTTATATTTCTAGAGAGAGAAGTAGAATATAAAGTAAAAGAGATCTTAGAAATAAGAGATAAGTATATATAGAGAGAGAAGTAGTAGAAATAATATCTTATTAAGTAGAAAGAATACTAAAAGACAACTTAGAAAGTAGACTAGATAGTCTAAGATATAACTACTCTAGAAGAATTTAAGAGAGAGTAATATACTATATAGTATATATATCTCTTAGTAAGAAGTAAGAAGTAATAGATAAGAAGTATAAATAAGTAATAATTATTACTATCTATATATCTATTAAAAGGCCTCTTATATTAACTTTCGTAGAATTACTAAATAAGTTATATAAATAGAAGAAGAGAGATATTATTATAGTTTAGAACTATATAAGTCTTAGAAGTTAATTATCTAATCTTACCTTTAGTTCTAAGTAAGTAGGTCTCTTATATAAGATAAATTTATTAAGCTTTCGCTTCTTCTTCTCTCTTTAGATTATTCTTCTTATTCTTATAATTAATATTTAGTTATCTTATTCTTAGTATTAACTTATAATAGGCCGCTCTTAGTATACTAATTCGCGAGATAATTCTTATCTTAAACTACTAAAGATAGAGGTACGTTCTAGCTCTTACTATTAATATAAGTAATTACTATAGCTTATTTCTAATTACTAGACTAAACTATCTTACCTCTACTATATTAATTAGTATATATAATAACTATAGCTACGCTAATAATATCTATTATAAAGCCCGTCTTATTAAAGTTATAAAAGTAGTAATCTAAAATATTATATTTTACTCTTATATTCTTTATAAGTCGAAACCACGCGCTAATAAGCTCTAGATCTTCGTATAAGGCTCTTTAAAAGTCGTAAACGCGATTAAAACGTGTCTTTAATTCTAGTCGACGTTATATAAATCGTTAAGCCTAGCGCGTTCTAACACAGCCGCCCCCCGCGATATTAGAATAAAATTCGCTATATCTTCTACACTAGCTAGCCGGGGCGTAAACCCTCTAGCATCCATATTAAGTATCCTCTGAATAATCACTTCCTCCTCTATCTCGGTCAATTTAAGGCAGTTAGCCCTCTTCTCACGTCGGGCTGTTCGGCCAGCTATTCTATCGGAAAGTGTCGGGTATAATATATTATAGATCTTTACTATAGAGCGACGACTAATTTTATTATATGATCGAATAGCCTTAATAGCTAGAATGGTTCGTGCTTCTTGGGTTTAAATTTCCATAGAGGGTAGTTAAGAAAACGCGTGTTGAAGTTTAGGGGGAGTAGGGTGGGGAAAAGTGATTGACTCGGTGATATGATCGACTCGGTGTACAATCACGTTATCTCTTTCCAAAGTAAAATATTAATACTTATTAGTATATATCTTCATTCTCCCTATATAAATGTCTCTCTTATGATATTTTGTCTCACAGGTTTCAAGTTAAGGTATGTTAATCAAACATTTTCGTCCTTATTTAAAATCTTACATGTCGAGGAATATTATTGGCATTTGTGACATTGTGAAAAAATACATTTCATCTTCTGTAGATCCGTGTGATAATCTCTTTTGTTGATGGTAATTTTGGGATTGACGTTCTTGTGGTGGAAAGAGGGAGGTCTTAGACTCCTCATTCTCGTGATGGACCAAATTAACATCCTTTGACGATATTGTCGCGGGGATCACTGCCTTTTCTTGTTCTCTCGTCCACGTATCAGTTTCGAATCCCCCATCGGATGGCTGCGAAGCAAATGATTGCACGTAAGTACTAGAAAATACCATGGTTGGAAGGGCGAGCGTTCTTAGGTTTTCGATTCGTTCAAACTAGTATGCCGTTATTGGGAACAACAAGGGTTAAGCGTAGCAGGCTATTAAACCCTCTCCCGTGGGGCCACTACTATGGGGGCATTTATCTTAAGAGGGAACAAGTAGAGGCACGTTAAGGGTGAAGTCGGGTAAGGCTCGCGTGTAGGGAGCTAGGTCACGTGACGTGTCACGTGACTTAGAATACAAATATCGGTTATATGTAGTATTAAGCCTATTTACATGTTCGTAAATATTATATCTTTTAGTTAGTTTAGCTTTGCTGAAAATACTTATTCTAGCACCTAACATCGTGAAATAGTCACGGGAATTGAATGAGCCGGAAGTAGCTTAACCTTCAGCCGCATGACTAAGGCATTACAAATCTGAGTCCTGACACATATAACCCTTGTTCGCGATGATTACACACCGAACCTCTGGATGATACGGAATCTGTAGATCTCTTAGTCCGATCATTTTTCACCGCTATGTAACCCACCTCGGTGTCCAGGGGCAAGATCCTGGAAACCTCGATGTCCGTCGGAGTTTTGTAAAGGCACCACTGCGCATGTGTCGGCGCGGACTCTGAGCAGCCTGACATGGAATCGACTGGGGTAAAGCCAACTGGAATAGCACCGACCGGCTAGTCTGAGAACAAACTGAGTGGTGTACCGATAGAACCGAGTGGATTACTCAGAGTCCGATGGGAAAGCGCTTTGCCGAGGGTTTATAAAATGGCCACCGATCAAGTGGAATGAGAACTTCGTTTATCGAGTTCGGGAGTGTTCTAGGTGGGGGTTGTCATGGTATTCAACTTGTGGTTAGTCTTCTGGGAGAAGAGAAGCTTCTGGCATTTACTGTAGGGGAGAGGCGCTATGTTCCTATGGTATCATGGCGATTTGAATTAGAAGGAGAGTTGAGCTATTGGTTAGTTGTTCACTTCTATATCAGAACAGGATGATCATCAACGCATCGAAGCTTTTGGATTATGGTCATTGTTGGTACATCATTGTAGGAAATGGCATATGATACGGACCCATAGCGTCCAAAATTTCGGCGAGCGAACTCGATTGGCAGGATTACACGATGGGGTTAAACTACACATGAAGTCCTTCTCGTTCGCCATGTCTAGGAAGGAGGCATAGAAGCTTGATATCCAATATTTTGCCCTCGCCCCTATCCTCTCGCTTCGAAGAACCACGCAAATCTTTCTCAGACAAGGATCACCGTTTTCTTCCTCCAATTCGCCTCAACAATCTCATCAAAGGCCTTATTCGACTGTACAGTATTAGCATACTGCTCAGGAGTAACCGCATCCTTATTAGGAATCTCCTCTTTCCTTAGCGCTAGCTGCCCAACTTTCCTATACTCCCCCTCTCGCTTCCCCGTTGATTCGACAATCAGAAAGTCCATACCAGGAACTCGACTAGCAGGAGCCAGATCCCACCGTACAAGCTCTACCAAGCCAAAATGCTGGTTTTGATGGGGTTTATGCTGTTGAAAAAACTCATAGATCAAGGCGTCCACGATGAGAAGATTGTTGTAGACTATCTCTTGGATTGTGTAGTTCTCGCGTGATGGTGGCTCTGGAAATTTGTCGTCGGGGGTTGGCCATTCGCGAGACAAGCTGTAAGTTGGAGGAACGCTGTTGATTCTGCAGAAGCGTGCTTTTAGAACAAGCTCCCCGCCTTCAATTACTTGCCCGAAAGGATCAGATCCTTCGAGGATAGTGCTAATGGACACCACTTTGGCGACGTTGAGAGCGGTAGGTAAACATTCGCGATTCTTCCAGTTACCAATCATGCTCGCTTCCTTTCCTGCGATGCTCGCCCAGCTCCACGAAGGCGCAAGATATGTCGAGGGACGTGCTGGGACGAAGCGAGTTAAGTTATCGGCTGGGTAGCTGGGGGATCGAACCCACATGAGACTGCAGAGGATATCTTTTTTCCATAGGCCAGCGCAGTAAGTATCGTCAAGGACAGACTGAAATGCCTTCGCTATACCGGATAAGGCAGGAAGCGTATCAGAATCTTTCGTTAGAGATCGTCCGGTGAATTGCTGAACGATATCGTACCACTTATCGTAGGGATTGGCAATTCCATAAGGTTTCCACCACTCGTCAGGTTTATCCATGCGAAGTGACAAGCGTGAGAGTAGACCTCGCTTTGGTTTGGGGTGAGAATCCTTACCTAGATTTATAAGTCGCTGAAGGAAGCCTTTGACACGATAGTCCTCGGTCGCTCGTGTGATTCTGCCACCCTCATCTGATTGGTGCCGTGAACATTCCCAGATCATCTGCTGTTTGCCGTATGACAATGTTCTTGGTGCTAGAAGCCCCTCTTGCAAAGTCCAGCCACGGGTCATGAGCCTGCTTGCTTGTAGTTTATGATCCCACAACTCGGATCCTAGTCTTAGAAAGACTTTACATGGTCTTTTCGAGCCGACGCTAGCCTTCCATTCAACAGGTACTCTGGCACTTTTTTGTTCCCTAGTAGAGAATATCCCGCTGATAGTCGACGGTGAGTTTGCAGCTATCACAGTGAGAACTGCACCGCTGTATACATCCCGCATCTTTGACGCCTCTCTGGCCCAATCCTCCTTCGAATCTTGTTGGATACATAAGGCGTCTATCCATATATACTTGATTCTAAGACGGCGCGTGATCAATATGGCATCTCTGAGAGTACCTGGGAAATTCTCAACGGGGACTCCAGCCTCCAGCTCGGCGCGTTTTTTCTCGTTCAACACAAATTTCGAATCACCTCCCCAGCAATAGCTCAATGCTATCCATGTACCAACTTTACCATTGGTGGTGACAAGTTTAGGACGGCAAGTATCATCGCCCACCTCGATGACTCGTGTAGGAAGATGCGTCTCCCCTCTAGTAGCATTACATTGTTCGTGGTCGTTCAAACATTCTTGCATCCACTCTTTGGCTACTGATATGCAAGCCGCCGAAGATGGATCTGAATACACCGCTCTTCCAAGGAGATGTTCCCCATCGTCTGGTAAGTGGTCTAAGTCAAGTGCCGGTAAGCCGAATGATCGAGTGATCAGGTAGGGGACACGCTACCTCGCTCGGCAAAAGCCTCAAAAGAAGACAAAGTTCTATTTCTCCCATCTGAAGTCTTTTGTGACAACGTGACATACGGTACCCCTTGTCTCGAGACCGACCAGAGACTGCAACCTAAGTAGACTTTCCCTTCGAAGATGCGATCCAGCCATTCTTCCGTGAAATCAGTCTTTGGAGCAGTGACCATCCATGTTTGCCAAAACAATTGGCATAATTGACAACCTTGCTCAGCAGATATTTTCAGCGCAACGAGAGTCTCATGGAGAAGGTAAAAGTGTGGAATTGCTGGACGGAGATCACCCGTGTCCGCAAAATTTCGGTCGGTATTTCTCGTGGCTTCGGGCTTCTGGCCTGCAGACTCGAGGAGCAATGCTCGTATGTCAAATCCTAAGCACTGGTCACAGAGACCCATGACGAGTGCTTTGCGAGCATTGTATGCAAGTTGATGTAAGAGTCGAACAAGGTGAAGATAAAACTCAGCTGACAGCTCGGAGGTACATAGCAATCACGTGATGCTTGGTGATAGCCAATCATTAGTGCAACATACTTTAAGCGAGCCCTGTATAGTAACCGCTAAATCACTTGGTACTAGGTGCATAAGTAAGTATTTCTGAATCCCAGCACTGTGCTATGCTATATTCACTGGGGCAGCTGGGCTGTAATACCTAGAGCAATGGGAAGCTTATCAGCGCGTTTTCAATTGGTTTCAGGAACTTGTTACCGGGCCTCCTAGTGAGACTTCTATCATCGCAAATATGAACAAAATAAGAGTAGATAATTTTGCAATACATACAAGATTTGATAAGACATATAGATATGTGGAGACTCGCCTTAACACACCCCAACGATTAATGATGTATGCAGAGCGAATTTCCAAGCGCTCCATATATAACATAGCCCTCAGAAACTCGGAAACGTGGTACTATCTGTCATCCACATATCCCCCAAAGCAGAAAAGTCAGTGTCCATCCACTGTAACACAGGTTGCGAATCCATGAACTCATTGATTAAGTCATCGGCGAATATATCGTCAAAATTCTGGGGGGGGGGGGGGGGGGTAGTACCCGAGATCTGTTGTTGAGGTGCAAGTTAATCTGGCTGTAGTGGTATGTTATTGTGTGTTGAGGTGTCTAAATGTTGGTTTTGCACAAGCGTTGAAGGATGTGAGGTAGGTGGGCGGGGGCTTGGATCTTGCCAGGTAGATATGAAGGGGGAATGTGAGGCCTCGCTTTGCTTCCGCTCGCCATCGTACGTGGGCTCACCTTGGAAGGGCTCTTCATCGGGCACAATTCCCAGAACTCCTGCGGCGAGAGAGCAGAAAGGTATGCAGAGTTTGTGAAGTTTAGAAACTGATGCACTCTGTAAAAACATTTAGTGTTTGGTGGGGGTGAAAATTTAGAGGACGTACAATGTCCCGTGCTTCCCCGAGATAGTCAACAAATCTCTGCATGATGTAGTAATCCGGCTCGTGGTGAGTGGAAATTACATTGCATAACAGCACGAAGAATGGGGTGAAAGGATAATAGAGAACAGTCCTGTCGGGTTTTAGCTTGGAGCTGGGAGACGGAAAAGATTCTTACCAATGAGCGAAACTCGACCTCATATAAGTACTGTTGTATTGTGAGCACTTAGACAGCTCTCGTATTCGCTGAACAGCTTCCAATGCAGCTCGAGCGGCATTTAAACCGCCTTGGTTCCTTTCAGAACTGGAGTGGAAGATAACCGTCTTGAGGGGGTGGAATGCGAAGTCTACTAAAGTAGAGTCCATCGTGGAGTCGTGCATCGGGTCTTGATTAGCTTGCTTGATGGATTGAAGCTAGAGAAAATTGTTTGTCAGCTTCTCGAAATACAAGAGGCCTAGAAATGGGTTCTCAACGTACCTGCATGTTTAGGTGCCAAATTCCATCCATCGTCGATAGAATCCCCGCAAGGATGTTGCTGCGCAAGCTCACCCCCTTGGCTGGTCTTAGCTCCTCAATGACTCGACTTTGTATTTTGGCAAGTTCGAGGTAGACCCGGAAGTTATCTAAAGCATCGTTGCTTGAGTGAGGGGGTCTCAGGATATCTATCTCGATCAGGCTATCTTGGATGAATGCAGGACGTCCAAGATTCATCGCCAATCCCTTGTCGTTCTTATAATTCGTTGAAAAACAGTAATATGCCTCCCGAGCCATGGTCGCAGAGTTTGAAAAGACGTTCATTCTCTTGTGTAAGCCAAGCTCGATGCACATTTTACTTGCGGCTTCCGTCAATAGCCATGCGGCCACAAAGTCGCCAGCTTCTTGGGCAAGACTTACCTACACGTGAGACGGTTAGTGGGGACGGCCTGTTGAGGATGTGATAAACTGTCTCAACTTACACCATATGTCAGAGCTTGCAAGTTGGGTAGGCTCGATGGCATTTGCGTTCGTATGTGCGATGCCGCCACTCGAGCCGCAGTGAAGTACCCGTTGGCTTGTAACCGTAGTCGCGACTCCAATCCAGTACTCCGACGAACGTCTGACAGCACTATTTCTTGCAGAAAGTAAAATGCATAGGCTGAAACACATATAAAGCTTGCGAGATTACATTTATGAGGCGTCTTCGAATCCAATACATCCTTTCCCATCGCTGCAATAGTGCTTCGAGAAGTGAACGGCATGAAGTCATTGGAACAGACCGATCGTCCGGTGTCGTTGGCTTTGGGACATTAGAGATGGATTGCAGTAAAGGGAAGTTGGGGGGGGGGGATACATTGTACCATCCAATGTATCAGTGACACTGGCGGTATTGATATATTGTCCAGACTAGCTACCGTTGGTGTGGCTAAGGTGGATTGACTCTCAATGATAGATGTGTTCAAGTTTTGTTTCAGCCGATTCAGGGCAGTTTGGAAAGCAATCTTCTTGCCGGCATCTATGCTGGGTACACGGCTGAGTTGGGTTTCAATCAAGTCGTGAGCCTCTGAGGCCAAGAAAGGTGGTGTGAGCTGCGAGTCGCTACAAGGTGCCATAAATGGCGTCTGCCCTGGAAATGGGCTTGTGTTTCGCGAAAGACTTCGGCCGAATACTTCACCGAAAGTCCTCTTCCGAGAACTGTTCCTGGGGCTAGTTTTGTCTGGGACAGTACTAGTTGCGAGATAGAGCAAGCGGTCAAGCGAGGTTTCGAGAGTTGTCATACGCCCCCTGACCTCGCCTAGGAATTCTAGTCTAGGCTCAATTAGCCAATGCAATCAAAACAAACCGGGAGGGAAGGGATCTCACAACTCTTTGGGCAGACCATCTCTTGATTTCCTTTCAGACTTCTGCCTTTCACGGAGACATGCGGCTTTCGAATCTACGCAATTGCCGCACGGGGCTTTCCTGTCACACCGAACCTAGGCACATGGTTAGGTGTGCGGGATTGAGAGTTTGTGGTTAGTGTTTTTAGATCTTATCTTTCTCAGATAGCACGCATCGCACTAGTATTTGTTGTCAGCTCTACATGATGTTTGACGCTCTCTGGTTCCGAGAAAATCCCTCCACCAATTCAGCGAGGATGGCTGGTACGACGCTACTCCAGATTTATGCTAACAATTCTATCTGTCCCAACTGCTTGAAACACCGTAGGAGGACCGGAGTGCGTGGTCGGGCGAAGAGCGGAAATATTACATACAGCAATGGGCACCGAGGGTTCAACTTTGTGCTTGGGAGGAGACTGTGGTGGTGGACTATGCATGGAGGCTCCGGTCTCCATTCTTACGATTAGGCGACAAGGAGGAGGAGACACATTGATGGAAAACGAATCACTAGAATGCAATTGGAAGGGTGACATCCTCCTTTCGAACGGTCAACGAAGGATGTTCAGGGGCCGTAGGGATGGATAATCACGTGTCGGTCGCTCGGACACCGGGGCCCGAGGATTGAGAGGGAGAAGTCGTTCATTGTCACGTCGTCTGAGAGCGGGAGAGAGTGAGAGCCTGTCACGTGAAAGAAGTACGCTGTCATGGCCGTGTGAAAACGTGAGATCTTGTCACGTGGAGTACGCCATCATGGTCTTGTGAGCGTGTGAGTGTAAGAGCATGTCACCTGAAAGAAGTTCGCAGCTATGTCGTCCGAGAGCGTGAGAGTGGTAGAGCGTGAGCGTGAAAGAAGCTCGCGATCTGGGCGTAAGATCTTGTCACGTGAAAGAAGTTCGCTGTCATGGCGTGAGAGCGTGAGCATGAGGGCGCGAGAGAATCGGTTCCAAGAATAACTCCCGAGGCTCCAGCCACAGCCCCACCACTGTGCGGAGGACGGAGCACACGATTGGCCGGTCGCAACCCTTGAAGATCGGCGAGGCGCAGCCCCAGAATGTGGTCTGCCTCAGTGCTTCACAACATTTCCCACCGGACTTCGACATCTCACAACATCGTCACCACTTCAACACATACTCGGACATGGCCCCAATCATCCCAACCTCGAGTTCCCGTCACGAAATACCTCGCGCCGTCTTCGCGCTCGCAAGGAGAGCAGTCATCGTGGCAGGTCCAGATATCGCGAGGCGGTCGGCTCGGAATGCGCTGCTGCAACCCCGCAGTCTCTCGGTCAATAGCACGCAGAAGGTGACGCTGGGAGTGATTGTAGGATACACAGTCGCGATCGCACTTCTATGGAATCTGCCGTATGTTCGATGGTCGCTATGGCCTTTCAAGGTGCGTGGAGGAAAGTCTCCCCTCTCGACCCATCTCCTAACCGGCTTTGCAGATGCTCGTAATTGCCTTTCACGAATTTGGACATGCCATCACCGCTTGCTGCACTGGTGGACGGGTCAAGTCCATCTCTCTGGATCCTCGTGAGGGAGGAGTCACACATATGCAAGGCGGCATCAGTGCTCTTACATTGCCTGCAGGATACTTGGGATCTTCCCTGATCGGAGCACTGCTCATCATGTGCGGTTTCAATATCGTAGCAAGCAAGATTGCGAGTATCGTCCTGGGCGTCTGCTTCCTGCTCACCCTGTGGTGGGCGAGAAGAGATTGGCTCACTATCGGAACGATATTGGCTGCCGTGGGACTGATCATTGCGTGCTGGTTCATCAAGCATGCAGAACCGTTGAGATTTGTGGTGGTGAGTACAAATCATGATTTGCCGCAGATTCACTTGTGCTAACGATCCACAGCTCTTCATTGGAGTCATGTCCTCTCTCTATAGTGTGTGGGACATTTGCGACGACCTCATTCTTCGAAAGGTCAACGAGTCCGATGCGAGTGTCTTTGCAAAACGATATGGCGGCTCTTCGCAGTGCTGGGGAGTTATCTGGTCCATCATATCACTTTTCTTCATGGTCGGTGGTATTCTTGCAGGAATTGCTGCCTTTCCTGAGGACTGGGCGGAACAGGAGGACGATTCCAAGAAGTTCATTCCTACTTGAACATAAGCGTCGGATTTTTGAGGCATGGAGTTCCGGATTGAGGGTAGGCTGGAGGTTACCGCAACGGACATGGTGGCGAAGACCCATCTGCTCGAACATACTTTCGAGTACTTGGATGGGACGATTGCCCGTTTGGTTCGATATTATACGGATGTAGGAATAGGGATGATCAGTACGAACGATCGAGGTCATCGATTGCCTGGAGTAGGAAGGGAATATACCAGTCGCTGGGGGATACAATCAGTCGGACAGGACGGGGCGTTTGTTAATCGTTGTACGGATATATGCAAGTGATAATGAATTTAGTAGTCTGCTAAAACCTGGTGGAGTCGTTAAAATGTTTCAAAAATAGCATTTCTCTGCTGTAACAGTCCACCAAGGTGAATGTGGATTGCGGAATATGAACCGATGGATCTATCCCCGAGCTCATGTCGACTTGCACAAGAACGGCCCTCTCTAACTTCTGTCCATGACTGCCCTCTGGAGGAATTGATGGCTGAACGAGAAAAGGCCCCTATCCTCACGTAAATACAACAAGGGAGCTAGCATGCCGTGTTCGAGAAGTATTGCTTCGTATCTCTCCACCACATCATGTCATCGTGTCAGCCACAAATCCTGCATCTCCCTCGCGTCTCTTGGTCCAATGCGTTTCAAGCTTTGCGATCCAACTTCCTGCTCACTGGTATTGTGTTACCTTGCAACCCCGCTCTCATTACAGTACTCGTTACATTGCTGGTTACATGACCGCTCCACTTTTTTAACTTCGTAACTCTGACCCACCCTTACGACGTAGACCCGTCGTTAAACGACTGTACCTCAACTCACGAGCCTTGATTAAACCCCTCACGGTCCTTCCTTCATCGTCGATTCACCTTGGAAATCTCCTAGAAAACATGCACGATAGTCATTCCTTGACCCAGTCAGCTACCTCTACTTGACCAGCTTGAGTAGAAGTGGATCCACAACTCCAGAAGTTACATTACATACGAAGGCGCAGAATCCAATATCTTGTAACGCCAGTGGGGGTTTGGGTTGTGGCGCCGCTTGGCTTTGACGTTTTATTCGGTTCGGCCGATGGTGGTACGAACTTCATCAGGATATCTGCATTCGTGCGAACCCCAAGGCAAGGCTGTGGATGCTGGGAAGCTGATTTGATGAGGTTCGTCCTTGCCATTGTCTTGGGGCTTGGTTGTTCATTGTGAATGTTGGTGGCATGGAAGGGGATGAATGTACCAAGTTAAGCGAAGCTTGCCTTGCGCTAGTTACTAGCGTTGGTTGCGAACCAGACTAATTCAATCAACCGAACGGGATCCCGTTAGCCGAACTGTCGTGATTCGTAGACTTCATCATCCTAATAATTTGTCAAACGGTGCGCCATCTTTCCTTCTTTCTCCAATTGAGCTCGTTCTCTTTCTCCATCTATCCTCCCTTCTCCGTAATCGCATCGAACGTCTGGCCCGTTACCATGATGGATTTCCAGCAGACTACCTCGCTCGGCGGGACCCGATCTAGCACTGACGAGAAGAACGTTGGTCGTGTCGAAGAAAGACCCATCCTGAACGCGCCATACGACACTGATGCTCACTTGACAGAGGCCGAGAAAGCTGAGATTGTAAGGGGCCTACATGAATATGAGAAGGATGTAGAGCTTTTACTAACAGGTTTCTAGGACCGAAATCTTGTATGGAAGCTCGATCTACAACTAATCCCCTGGGTATGTCCAGCTCTGTGTTTTGATGGCCGGTCTGACACTAACTTGTCCGCAGCTCTGCCTTCTGTACCTGATCTCCTTTCTTGACCGAACTAATATTGGGAATGCCAAAATCGTGGGACTCCAAAAGAGCTTGGGAAATCTGTCCACTGGAAAATATAACGCCGCTCTTTCGATCTTCTTTGTTTCTTACGCCCTCTTCGAACCGATCGCAAATGTCCTCCTGAAGCGTCTCCGGCCCTCGATCTTCATTCCGGTCATTATGTAAGGGAACACCGCTCATGCTCTCTGGGGTCGATCTAACTTTCTCAGGATTCTCTGGGGTATCTGTATGTTGTCAATGGGTTTCGTCAAGAACTGGAGTGGTCTCATGGCTGCTCGTTTCTTCCTAGGTTTGGCCGAGGCAGGTCTCTATCCTGGCGTCAACTACTTCCTTTCCTGCTGGTATAAGCGCAGCGAATTTGGTATCCGAGCTGTAAGTTTAAGGAAACTTTGGTGGCGTGTGATCCATACTGATCCACGTTCTAGGCTATCTTCTTCTCTGCCGCTGCTGTCTCAGGTTCATTTGGTGGCTTCCTCGCTGCTGCAATTGGGAAGATGGATGGCCTTGCCGGTGTTCGTGGCTGGGCTTGGATCTTTATCATCGAGGGCCTCGCAACGGTAGTTGTTGGCATCATGTCCTTCTGGTTTGTCCACGACTTTCCAGATGCTGCAACATTCCTTACCGAACAAGATCGAGCAAGGGTCATTCGCCGCCTTAAACTCGACAATCAATCCTCGGCCGAGCATGAAGAGTTTAAGATGGCATACTTCTGGGCCGCTATTACAGACTGGAAGATGTACTTGGGTATGTTTATCTATATGGGCGCTGATATGCCACTTTACGGATTCTCTCTCTTCCTGCCAAGCATCATCAAGAGCATGGGCTATTCGAATACGACAACCATTCAACTCTTGTCAGTCCCACCATACGCTTGTGCAGCCGTCCTCACAATCTTCATCGGATTCTACGCTGATCGAACTGGCCGTCGTGGTCTTTGCAACATGCTTGTTCCGCCCCTGGGAGTCGTAGGCTTCGGCATGCTCCTCGCCTCGCAGAACCCACAGGTCAAGTACGCAGGCACTTTCCTCGGCGCTCTCGGCATCTACCCATGCATTTCCAACACCATCTCCTGGGTGAGCAACAATATCGAAGGCGTCTACAAGCGCGGCATTGTCCTTGGCTTCGTCATTGGGTGGGGAAACATTAACGGTGTTGTCAGCAGCAATATCTTCTTCAAGACTCCGCAATATGTCGTCGGCCACGCGACTATCATGGCGTATATGCTCGTTTGTCTTGTTGGTGGAAGCACGGCTATGCACTTCCTTCTCATCCGAGAGAATGACGCGAGGCGTGCTGGCAAGAGAGATTATCTAGTCGAGGGCAAGACGGAGGCGGAGGCTGAGGCTCTTGGTGACAAGCGTCCAGATTTCATCTACACTACTTGAGGTATCTTGAGCATACACGTCCTAGTACAAAGTGCTTTGCGTGGCAGATATGTATTTGACCTTGCCCTTCTTGTGAATAGCTAGCCGAATATTAGGGGAGGAAGTGACATGGGGGATGGCAGTGATTCTGATTTTAATTTAGTTCGAAATAGGCTCCTCTTTGCTTTGAGGGCCTATGGTACTGTTCACTTGTGAAGTGAGTCCCATCTAGGGGTGCTTTAGCTTAACTTTCGCTGTTTGAAAATGGCACTTATTATACTACCCTTTCCCCTGATGATTTTGAGTGATGTTGTGATATGAGACATTGTTGTATCGGTAATCTGAGACAACAAACGGTGAGATCGATCCTTTCATTACAATGTCCCGGTGTAGCACTTGTGGTCTTGCATCTGAGATTTAGCCGACTTTGGGGTTTTTGGATTCTGCTCTGACCAGGTGGTCAGAGCAGCGATGTAGTAATTCCTTCAAGTTTGTTAGGGATTGCTGCCTCTCCATTAAATATTTTTGAAAGACGTTCTTGGGCAATAGATCGGAGTTGAGAACTCGTGATGAAGGTGATAACAGGATTAGTTTGATGCTTGGAAAGAAGGTTACCATGAGATTGTGGATAGCTTTCAATATACTTTGAAAGATTGTCACAATAGTTTGAGATTGGGATATGAAGCACATACCCTTTGCAAGCAGCAGTTCTCTGTGATATCGTTCGCTCACCGATGATAAGAGGTCAGTTACGAAATTTCTTGTGAACCACAAAATGCTGGCGTACTTTATTGATGGATTGTATCAAGAAGAGTTTGTATGTTTGATTGACAAAGTGGGAGCAGTTTGCCTCACATGTGTACAAATCAGCCTACAGAGTTAATATCTTCAACAGAAGCTAGCTCATGGGGCTCAACTTCATCTTCTTGGCAAGCCCAAGGTTCAATAAGATCTTCCCGACTCAAGCTTTAGTAAGCATGAATATGAGCAAGCAACAACAAACAGAATCGCCCTGAGCGGAAAGGCAAGGGACCAAGTGTAGCATCTTCCGTTGGGCCTCCCACGCCACCACGATCAACGCAAAGTCTTCCATCACAGTCGTTACGGACAATGAGACACGGGAGTAACTATGAGTAAGACAACAAACGGTGAGATGACGAGACCAAACGCTCCCAAGAACATTGATAGTACGAAAACTGTAAGCAGTGATACTCACCCGAACACTGTACTGCACCTGCCATCATTTTGAGACGACAAAATGACATTCCCCTCTCTTCCAAATATGGTGAAAGCACTTCCTGCAAAGTATTTAATGCAATCTCCAGATCCGATATGCCGGAGATCCATACCCCTCATACGCTTCTCGCCCATGCCCAATTTCTTGTACAACGATAAATGAGAAATATCCGCGGCCATGACGTATATCTACCACCGTATAACGACCCATACAACTAAGTGTAGAACAAAAAACGGCTCGATAGAGAATGTTGCTTCCTCGATTTTTCGCTGAAGTCATACGGGATCGGGAAGACTTGACAGTGCGACAACTGATCTGCACACAACCGCGAAACAATAAGATATCATGTATCACAGAAGCAAGATTCAGCTTCTCTGCAATTACCCTTTAGCATGACGAACTTGTTAGTTCTTGGGCGCATAGTTAACCGCCATTTTGGCTAAATGTAGAGGAAGGTGACAATAGAGCTGAAGCGAGCTTTTCCTGAACTCCTTGGCATCAGCCATCTAGGGATTTGGAGAGATCGAATAAGAGCTGAGGATGTAATTCCCTTGCAAACCTTCAAATGAAGGTGAGAATTCGAGTCACGTTCAGTTCGGCAAGCTGCAGGAAGGGAGCCCAAATCCAAGAGCCTATGTGCCACAAGACAAGCGTGGACCAGTCGTATTTCGCACACCACACCTCACTAATCTCTTCCAGATTTTCTCCTTTTGAACAACTATGTAAAGGTCATGCAAATCACTCCCTTCTCTCATGTCAAAAGCGTCAATCGAGAAGCTGGCTGTTGGAAGAGCCTATCGGCATCACGATAGTTCATGCAAAGCACGAATTACTTCGGGTCACCTGCAGCCAAATTGCGAGATTTTCTGAATCACTCAAAGGTTTTGACGTTGCGAGATGAACTCTGAATTTGAACCCAGTAGGGATCATTTGTCCGGAATTTAACTTCATTGCTGGCGGTGTCGTACATACGACGAAGATGCCGTCGGCAAGCCGGGCGAGTGCACGAGAAACCGACGGGATACACAGCTGAGAGTTACTTTGATATGTATCTTACTGGATGGGGTCTGGTAGGTCGGCCAGACCCCTGATCGACGCTTATGTATTATAGATTGGATAGAGTTCTCGTCACATGAAGCTTGAGCAGGCTAGGCTAGAGTTCCCAACCTTGATCTCCTCTCCGTCATGTTGATATCTGGTTTGCTGTCATACAAAATTCGGTTTCTGTTTGATGTCAAAAGATTTGACGTGAAACTTTCATCTGTGGTTATCATACGCTGCGCATTGCAAACGCGCAGACGCAAAGGCATATTTACTGTATTCGGACCTTCGTGTTAAAAGCACTTTGCACCGGAAGGCAGAAGAGCCTCAACGTATCACGAACGATAAATACGATTGTTTCTTCTAGAAATACCAACATTGAAGTATCAAAATCAAGGCAGAAGATACCCAACCTCCAACCATCAGGGCGCCTTGCGTGCAGGAATCGCCGCGGCACTGTTGGTGGATTCTTGGAAAGCTGGAGATGGAGTAAGGGAGGGGTTGGTAAGTCAACAGAAAACCTATAGGGCTCATACACGGACACGGGAGGGAACGCGAGGAAGTGAGTTAGTCACTCTTCCGGTCTCCTGTATCCTAGTGCCCATATACGGCATATACACCTCTGGTCTTGTGTTGAATCTGGTATATGATTAGCACGACGGCGCGTTTGACTTTAACTCGCATTTAATCCTCTCTTGGAGCTACGAGAGATAGCCTCATTTTTGGACTACGCGATGAGTTCATCCAAGCCGGCCTCTGTGCCATTGACCCATACGGAAGTGGAAACTCTGATCGCCATCGAGCGTGTCACTGCGAGTATATCGGTCTTTGCGACTTTGATACTCATCGGCACATTCATATTCATCAAAGATTTCCGAACATTGTCTAACACGCTCATTTTTTATGCATCCTTTGCCAATATTTTCGCCAATGTTGCGGCACTCATCGGCGGATCCGCATTATCTCATGAGAATGGAGCACTTTGCCAATTTCAAGGATTTCTACTGGAAATGTAAGTCCAGTACTTGATCAACTTTGTCAGGATCTTCATACTTAGCATACCTAGGTTCATGCAATCAGATCCAATGTGGAGTTGCGCCATGGCAGTGAACGTTTACCTCGTATTCTTCCATCGTTATGACTCTCATCGATTGAAGAGATTGTATTGGGTATACGGGGTGGTATGTTACGGGCTACCGTTCATTCCAGCAATGTTCTGCCTCTTCTACCGGACTCACAAGAGAGGGAAGATGTACGGGAACGCCACTGTAAGTGCATACTCCCTCCCCCTTTAAATCTACCGCACACGCGAGCAAAAGGAATATGGCATTGACAACCTCAAAGCTCTGGTGCTGGATCGACGGAAACTGGGCACCAGTCCGCATCTATTCCTACTACGCACCCATCTGGATCGCGATCCTCATGGCCCTAGTCATCTACGTCCGTGTTGGCATTGAGATCTTCCAAAAGCGCAACCAACTCAAAGTAGCCGACACAGGCAACCTCTCGGGCTCTAACGACATCCGACCGACCACCTTCGCCGGCACCCGAACCACAGAGATCCAAGTCACAACAGACCTTTGGAAACCACCTCTCGTAACCCCTCCAAGTCCAATCGCGCAGCCAGGACAAAAACGTTCAGGAAGCCTACGAGGACAAACAGAGCTAGAACCAAACGAGCAATACTCCATCACGATATGCGCCCACAACGATCCGCTCACAAGGCTACGAGGCAACACGTTCGGCCTTCGCGGCAGCAACGTAGGGGCGCCAATCGACAAGATAAAATGGGCATACACGAAAGTCGCTATCCTCTTCGCCATCTCTATCCTCGTCACCTGGGTCCCCGCATCCATCAACCGCATCCATGGACTCGTTTGCCCCGCCCGCCCCTCGTTCGGGCTCAACGTCGGCTCCGCGGTTGTGCTCCCCCTCCAGGGGTTTTGGAATGCCATTATCTATTTCGCAACGAGCCTGGGGATTTGCAGGAAGGTGTGGCGGAGATGGAGATCGAGGGGTGAGACCAAGGAGGTTGGTGGGGGGAAGGGCTTTGGTGCGAGAAAGGGGTTGGTGAAAGGGAAGGGGTTGGAGAAGGAGACGGCGAGTACGGTTGAATTTTCGGAGCATAAGAGTGTGGGGAGCTTGGGGGATAGCTTTTAATGCCCCTTGTTTGTCAGGTCCCTTGTGTTGCTCATGAGTGAGGCTATCTTTTATCAACAGATATGATTATGATAGTTATTATCTTTATTAGATAACATTAATGAATACAATTATGAATATCATCTATCTCTTCATCCCTTACTCCCACTCTTACTCTAGGCTCCTCTCCTACAGTACTAGTCGACTGATATCAGTCACTTCTTAAAACCTTGCTAAAAACCACCCTTGAAGTGGATTTTAAGCACACACTATTTAATCCACTTATTATAAAACAGCAGATAAAAATCAACTGGACTCTCTCGATAGTTCAAGAAACCTATTCCATGGCGATATATCTTGAAATGACATTTTCCTCGATAACAGTCTTAATCTAAAGCTAGGTGATTTCGCCGGATCCGCTATCGACGACCCGTCTCCTACTCGTCTGTTACTGTATAAAGACTAGCCACGAATTTCCTGGCGAAGATATCTTAACGAGGATCGAACTCTTTGTCCTCGGCTCTACTACGTATGAAATAATAACTGGCTCGAAGCCACACAAGGATCTACCCGACCACGAAGTATCTACTACTTTCTTTAAAGATCGCTATCCTGGTCTAGAATCTGTCTCTGCCTTCAGGAACACGAGCATGAGATGTTGGAGGCACAACTATACGGCCGCGAAAGAAGCCCTTCAAGATGTGGCGTGACATGCAGAGGGGGGTACGAGCACCCGTAAGAGCACTCGTAATGTAAGAATGAGCGAGGTAGATAAATTGTAAGGTCGCTTAATTTCTATCCTGAGAGCAGGGCAATTTCGTCTCATCTGCGGAATGACAAGTAAAGATTTCACAGTCTCTATGCCTTCTCAGATCCAGGTCCACGTAGAGTTATTTAGTTATAGGTCATTATCAAACTCGCACAATATACAATTGTGTATGTTATAATACATTCATCTTTATATACTCTTCCTCGCCCCTCTATCCCCATGTTTTCATTCACTTACCTATCTCTGCATGCTTGTCCCCTCCCCCGTTTCAAATCAACCCCGATCGTTCTTCAACTTTCAACGCCACTTTCCGAGAAGCAAAGAATTCATAACTCCATCAAACAAAGAAGTTCCCAGGTTACAGGATCCATTTACAGCATTAGAACACCCATTGCCATAGCACATGCAATAGCCAGGGCGCTGGAGCCTATCTTGCTCGCAGCACCCTGGATAGGCGTAACACTTGGGCTGGCAGGGGTTGAGCTTCCGCTAACAATAGGGACGGCTACAGCGGAAACAGTTGTGCTTCCGGCCTTGACCTCCTTGCCTGCAAAGGTTGGTGCAGGTGCGGCCTCGCTTACTGGAACTGGGCTGACTTCGACATACTGGACGCTCATGCTTGAAGCGACAGTGCCTTTAGGGTAGTAAGCAGTTCCGGTTCCATAACCGCAGGTCGTGCATGGTCCGGGTGTTGGGTAAGGAGCCACGGGGGTTGAGACCGGAATAGGAATGACTGAGACAGCGGAGGTGGAAAGTGTGTACTTGACAGTAACATACTGAGTTGATAGTGATTGGAAGATCGTTGTTGTGCTAGTGGTTTGTGGAACTGGATATACAGTGGTGTAGTACGGCATTGTGACAGTAGTAACTGATCCTGGGCATTCGACTCCTGGGGCACAAGCCGTGATGGTCAAGACCTTTGTTGTTGAGATTGTCGCGGTGGTGTAAGAGATAGTGACTCCTGGGGCTCCTGGAACGACAGGCGCTGGGGTTGGCTTGGATTCTCCATTTCCTCCATTGCCTCCTGGGGCTACTGGGCAAACCGTCGTGTATGCTGGGATGATCTCGGTGGTGACAGAGCCTCGTTGAGGGCAGTTTTTAACTGATGGTGGGCATGCAGTCACAGTGTAAATTTTGGTGGCATAGATAGTGGAAGTTGTGTACTGGACTGGAGCCGGAGTTGGAGCAGGGCCATTTCCATTGTTATCGCCGACGGGGCAAACCGTGGTATATTCAGCGATTGTCTTCGTCACGACGGATCCAATAGGGCAATCGGTGATCGTTGGCGCACAAGACGTGATAGTCTCAGTTTTGGTTGTGTAATGAGTTGAAGTTGTGTACTCAGTTGTGGAAGTTCCAGTTGGCATTGTGGTAGGTCCATTTGGATCACTTGAGGTCGTGGTAGATGGAGCTGTGCTCGTCTCAGTGGTCGAGGTTGACAAGACAGTTGAGTCTGATGTGGCACTCGTTGATGTCTTGGTGGTGGATGTGGTGTTCCCCCATGGTGGTGTAAAAGTTGAGAATCTAGAAGACGAGCTGGAGCTTGAAGTTGTCGTCTCCACAGCGCTGGAGGAAGTGCTGCTTGTTCCGCTTGAGGTGCTGGTTTCCGAACTGCTTGAACTTGTAGATGTAACACTTGCCGAGGAGCTTGTTGAGGTTACGGACCCGGAAGTCGATGAGCTGCTTTCCGAGCTGCTTGAGCTACTAGATGTAACACTTGCCGAAGAGCTTGTTGAAGTTACGGACTCGGAAGTGGAGGAGCTACTTTCCGAGGTGCTGGAAGAGCTGCTTGATGTGACACTGGCAGAAGAGCTACTTGAGGAACTGCTTGAAGAGCTGCTTGATGTGACGCTTGCGGAGGTGCTGGAAGAGCTGCTTGAAGCACTGCTCGATGTCACACTAGAGGATGAACTGCTGGAGGAGCTTGTGGACGTGGCACTCGAGGATAAAGTGCTAGAAGAGCTGGTGGACGTGGCGCTCGTGGACGTGCTGCTTGAGAAAGTTGTAGGCTCCGAGCTTGTGGAAGACGAAGTTGGCGATGTGCTCGAAGAGGAAGTCTGTGTGGTGGAGCTGGTTGAGGATGTGGAAGTCATGGAGGTGGATGTCACGCTTGTGGTGGAAGAAGTGCAGACCGTTCCAGTTTGAGGCTTGACACCGTTCAAAGAATCCTTGATGATGCGGTAGTATGGCTTGCAAACACACTTGTTGTTGATTGAAGCAGTTGCGTCCCACAACATAACACCACCAAATTGGCTGTCCGACTTGTACGCAGAGATCAAGTTATCGGCCTCAGAAGGGTTAACGTAATCGCCATAACTGGCCTTTGTGCAATCATCGCCGGTAGGAGCCCCAATAAGTCCCAGGTACAGCTTCGCGTTCTTGCTTGCACCACTTTGGACCTTGGTCTTCCATGCATTGTAGTTGAGGTTCGTACCCATCTGAACACCATTAGTGGCATAGTTGGGATTGGCGTTGGCCCAGTCCCGTGCATTACAGCCGTAACCACCGTTATTGTAGAATTGAATCCATAGGATGTCGAATTTGGCTGCAGCGATCATTGTTCCCATGTTGTCTTCTGGAAGGGGGCATTGAGGAGCGCCAGTAATCAAGTACTTCTTGTTTGGTGCACTTGCGAAAAGGGTGCGGAGTCTGTTGATGCATGCGATATATCCTTGCTGGTTATCTACGTAGTGTCAACCATTTTGCGCTCTGGAACATAGATGAAAATATTTACCAGTTGCCTTGTGCTCAATATCAAAATCGAAGCCATCAATGTCAATTGTCTCTGATGTAGTGTTCGACAAGCCACGATCCAAAGGTCGAATTCCACCAGCTGCGATCCATGAGGCGCGTTTAGGACCATAGGCACCCCATAAGAAATCCGCAAATGCGGTACCGGAGGCGGCGCCAGTGAGTTGGTAACCATTAGTTCCCCCTCCAAGAGACAACACAATCTTCTTTCCGATACTCTGACAATAAGGAATATCCTCTTGGACAGTTGGGCATCGTGTCCAGAGACTGTCCTTGCTGTGGTCATTTCCAGGTCCATAATAAACGCTATCCCCCCAGCATGCATTTCCAAAGTCTTGTTTTGGGAATCCGTTACCCTGTTGTGGGAACAAGCTCAAGAATCCGACGGGAATGATGTCGATGCTCGACTCGTCGCAGAACGTTCGAAGTCGTGCCTGGCCTGCTCCCGATCCCTTGAATTACAATCAGCAATAACTTTGTTGTCTATCCTCATTAGCACCTACCCAGTAAACGGCGACATTACCAGCAGCGGAAGAGGTTGCAATTAGAGAGAGGGCAGCAGTAGCCGCGAAAATGGATTTAGTTGAAAACATTATAAAAGATTTTTGGGTGGTTATTTATAATCTGAAAAGATCGTAATATGGCCAAAGCCGGTAGAGAATGTGGTGACTAGATCGTCAATGAAAGGACGCAAACAAATGTCTGCACAGCACGGTGGCCGTTGGAGGAGTGAGGGAGGAGAGGTTATTGATGATGTAGGTAAAGAGAGAAGAAGGAAAGGAAAACGAAGGTGCAAGAACGCCAGAAGTGAAGATGAGAGACGCCTAATCCGACGCAGGGGACTCGGTTCCTGGCTAGTAGCTACGGAGGTAAAGAAAGGGCCACTAGCTTGGGGCTAAACAGCCAAAGTGCTTCCGGGAGGGGCACTTGCCCCTTGATAGGACTCGCTAAAGGAAAAACTGAGGAGGTGAATGCTGCGAGCAGAAGCTTGTCTTTGGAAAATGTCCCGTCACGGCTTAGAAGCATTGTCAAACCCACTACTTTGACCACTCATCTTCGTTCAAATTAGCAGATCATACATGATTGGGACATCTTTCATCATGCTTACAGTCGGAGTCCATATACCCATGAACAATCGGCCTTTTTGTGACGTCGAACTTTTCTGCAGCCCCGTTTCGAGGGCTTGGTGTCGCTCCACATCGTCAGATCGGCCTAACAACTCCCCACGAAGTAACCCTCTGACGATTCTGATCTGAGTCTGATCTCCTTAGAGAGGCTCACTGTTCAGCCCTGCCATGGCGGGGCTTTGTGAAATGAGCAATCTTAATTCTAATGTGTTCCCGTCTCTAGTTGTGATCTTACACGCTCTTGACTGGTTTGGCGCTGAGTGTCTGCGTGATGTTGGGTGCTGTCCAGTGTCAACGTTGAAAAGGAGGTGAAATAGGGGGGCAAGGTTCAAAACTCAGGGGTTGACTGACGGTACCTGACTACGGAGTATTCTCAATTGGGATATTAGCGAGCCTAGCGCCAATCAGAATGACGAGAAAATTAAGAGCGGCACAGTCTGCCGGCGCAATCCCTTTTGGGATAAATCGATATTTACAAGTACTTCGTATGTCAGCAATCAAGGAGTCGCGAGCAAGGATATTTTTAGACCTTTCTTCCCGAAAGAGCAAAAGATGAACAAGCCATTTTATTCAATTACTACAATTCCCCCCCCCCCCCACTGAAGGAAGCTACCGTGGCACTACGTAATTAATAGTTTAGATTCTCTTTCTCAAGAGTAGCTTTTTTTCTCTCTCGTAGGCCGCTCGATATTTTCCCTTCGGAATAAGGTTCTTCCGCGCTCTTTCGATTGGTCATAATTCGGTGGTTTCCGCACTTCTCATTGGTGGTAATTCGCCAGAGATTAGCCATACAATTCCAACTTTTCTTTTCCTAGTAGAGAGGCACGTTTTTAATCCGGATTAATGGTTATTCCGTTGTCATCCTATTAGTCATAATGACCACAACACTATTCGAGCCTAGCTTACTGGCAGAAAGGTGCCACCGCTCTGTCAATTCCCGTGACTATTACTCCAGTACACGAAAGACCCGAGGGGATTTTCGTAAAAATAAAATTTAAATTAAGTAATTAACCTTACCAAACTATCCTAACTAAACTAGCCTCCGTATTGTGTCGGGGAAACCTGGTCATGTGACCGAGGCACGTGGCTAGGCGAAGGATAAAAAGGGGTAGTTTTGTCATTTAGTAGAGGCAGCTTTACAACTTCAAATGTTCGAAATGGCGACACCAAGTTAAAATGAGAATCGAAGACAAAAAATCTAATACGTAGTAAATGGTTGCAAGCCTAGGGATGTATGGCGACAGAGCGCTGGCACGTCCCTGCGTAGGTCACCAATGTAAAGGGGACGACCTGGCTGCGAACCAAAAAGAACTTTTGAAGTTGTAAAACGGCCTCTCGAACAAAACAACAAATTACCCCTTTTTATCCATATACCTATTCACGTGCCTTGATCACATGGCCGGTTTCCCGGCACATCCGTCCCAAGTGCTTGCCCTCAAGCACATAAAACAGCTCCTAAAGCTTAGCCCAAAAATCACGTCGTCCTAGCCAAGTGTCCAAGCCCAAAAGGATATAAACTTAAATACCCTATAGTATAAGACTTTACTATTCTAGATAGAATTTAGAAGGCTATAGCTAGAGCTTATATAGAGATAGACTCTTATATTATTTAAAATCCTTAGATTCAGAAGCTAAATAGTTTTTAAATAAATAGAAATATATATATGTCAGGAACCTCATATTTCATTTCTATGTACCAGCTAAGGGAGCAATACCCGGCCTGACACCACCGACGTCCCTACGTTTACCTATCGAGTTGCCACCAACTAGGTTTACGGCTCATAGATATGCCGCATCGCGGCAAATGGCACAAATGCAGTTCAAAGAGCTCACCACATCCGGAAATTAAGGCAAAGAGCTTGCCGCATGTAAATGTTACGGGTCAAAGGGCTTACCGCATTCTAATATCGAGGTATAAAGAAGTTGTCGCACCCGGCTATTGAGGGTATTAGCTCGGAATGGGAGAATAATGGAGCTTCCTGTATATATGCTTCTACCTTTTCTGTCGGAAAAGAGTAGAGTTTAGTTTGTGCGTAAATTGAGTTATTGTTTAGTTTATCTTCTACACTACCAGTTTTCCTACTTCCTTATAATATACTATATTTTAGGCTTTTTATAATTACTTAAACTATCTAAGAGTAAACTTTAAGTAATTAAGACTATAGAGATAGCTATAATAGAGTAGTTAGCTTTTAAAGCTTTAGTACTATAACTACTTAAGTATATAAGCTATAAACTATATATTTTAATATTATGCTACGAAATAGAGCATAGCGAATAAAGGCCCCCACGGCAGTGGCCCCCCGGGAGGGCCAGCGGAGCGTCATTCCGATAGTGTGCTACGCTTGACCTATCCATCCCAAAAGGGACGGAGCACATTTCAGGTGCACACCATTTTCTCCCTCCTACACGCACAGGGGTGGTAAAGAGCGGAATGGACAACCCTCGTGGGATCAGCAGGATAGAGTTCAAGAATCAACATCCTCTTTCAACCTTATTTTATCCTCAAGTCCTTGGTGATCTTAACGTTCACATTCATGATACCGAAAATCAGTAGCCTCTCATCGATTTGGAAATACCAAAACTCCGACCTCTCATGGGCAAGTTTCTTCATGTAACCTTCATTTCAAAGCCGTCATTCTTGACCCGGAAAGTCCTCCTCTCCCACTCATAGGAGGACCCCTAGTTGATGGAATATTCACGTTAAAATAGTGAGTGCCTGTTCAGCTTAAGTGAACGCTAAGCAAAGTGAACTTTAATGTAGACGGGAAATCACTCTATCACTTCTTGTTTATAGTAGGCAGATGAAACAATCTAGAGTAAACTATCTCGTTTGTTAGTCCTGTCTCTTCGCTTTATGGCTTCCCCTCCCCAGCCCGTTCCCATAAGAATACTCTTGTTTCATCTGGATTTGAAGGTATCATCGTATTCTTTCGAAAGCGACAATATACCAGGGGATTGATATATGTGAGTTGCCCAGAATTGCCAGAATTAAACATACCCATTCCCATAGTATATGACGAAAAACCCTTTGCGTTACAGGTTACGGGCCCCCTCTAAGTGCATCGCTTCAAAAGAAAGACTACGGTTAGATGTTAAAGGGATTGATAATAGTTATTGTTTCAGTTGCTAAGCTACAGATTCAATTGGCTTTATTTAGCGCCCACGGAGTCGAGTCTCATTTCTCTCGTTCTTTCCAGCTCAATAGTGAAGATTCAATGTTCTCTCTTCAGAGCTATGGATCTAGTGTAACTACTAGGTCCATGAATGGCCCGACTTTTTCAAAAGACTTAGCGAGTTCCTCTAGGAGATGAATGGGCCGTGTTTTATTTTGACTCGTGTTGCGATTTCATGTTGTTGCACTTGAAAAAGAATGTAAAAATGACTGATTGATTGATTGTCTAGAGGGGGGGGGATATATACACATAAAGCGGGTCTGTGGCCCTTGCATACATACACAGGGGAAAATACCCCTATCTCACTGTGATACAGGTGTCTTCTGAAGTATCTTGACACCTTTAGAATGCTTATAGTGGGCAATCAAATCGGGCGTTACTTAAATGCCTTGTCGCGATATGACGTTCCAGGTCTCGTAGCGAGAACCTCTTTGTATGAACACTTCAAAGGCAACGTGTCTAATTTCACATGGGTTCCTTAAAGTGAAAGCCAAATTTTGATCCAGTGCCCTTTCTAGCATGTATTCACTTGAAGCAAGAAGTGCACAAATCAGGGTTGTAGCTCCACAGCTCTATTGGCTGAGGATATTCGAAGAAGTGTTGAAGGTCTGCATTGCTGTATACCCAACTGAAGATTGGAAGGTGGAAGACGACAGAAAGCTGGTATTGCTTCGAGCTCGGAATTCTCAGGAGCTCGCTTAGAATATGCTTATGCTGTTTGAGATAACTAATGGTCTAATAGATTTGGATGCGGAAAATTTCTCAATCGAGGCTGCTAGGGTCAATAGTACTAGGAAGATCATGGGGTCCGACGTTAGCTGCACTTGAGCTGTAGTACGCTTGCTCGATCCGCCTCGGAGGATTGAGAGTACCTGTCAGGGACAATGGGAAACCCGCCTCAGGTGCATCGATGATAGAACCAGAGAGAGCGCAAACAAAAGAACCCTCCGAAAGGAATGAGAAGAGTAACTGTAGTAAGAGTTACGAAGGGTAGCGAGATGTACACACGCCTGAGTGGGCAGTGAAGGAAAAGGAAAGAAAGGAGACTAATTTAGGACTTCGAGGTTTCTTGTAACTCGTTATGGCAGAAGAGGCCCTCTCTTTTTGCCTGGGTATAAAATAAGAGTCTTGATCCATACTGCTCTACATGTGCTGTTCAGACTGCCCGGCAAGTCAACGACGGACCTCTTAAGTCCCTTCGCTAGCTCCTGTCCACAAAGAGTGACAACGCCGAAGTGACATTTGTCGAAAACACTGAGAGAAGTCTTCTCGGTGCGAATTTCGATAAAAGCTCAAGACGTAACTTTTATCTTCTCTCCACAGACAGTGTATACACTAGTGCTTCCCAGATTTATGAATTTTAGGTGCCCAGTTCAATTTTTTTGAACCGAATATGAACACCCATCATTGGTGAGTCAATCTATCAGATATTACTACTGATATTAATCTCAAGGTACCCAGTATACGAGGCTCGATTATCAGAGAATGAGTGAGATTTAGAGATGTGATGTTAGTGGTGTTGAGCAATGAAAACCTCCATTGTGGTAGTAGTATGGCAATTTTCTCAAATTTGTCTATTTGCCAATAGACGCACAAATAAATCTCTTCATCAAACGCACCTGGTGCACAAGTAACCCTGTTTAAGATGATTCATATTCTCGCTATTGACTGACCAACTTGAAATCGCCGTATCCTGCATTGTAATTTGTGAAAACATCAAAGTAATCGGATTGACCTACTACTACTTGACTAATGTTTTATAAGCATCTGATAAGACAAAGTCACAGGGATGCAATGAAATCAAACATGCAAGTAAACCTCTCTTGCGGAAGACATTTCTCACAAAGACATGATTCGCAACTAAATATCCCAAAGCACTGGAGTCCTTGTTTCAATATCAGCTCCCGAGTCCCGACTTTCCAACATTTTTATATCCTGTGCCAACAGAAGGAAAAAATTAGGTAAAATTCCCTCGAAACCATCAGCAAAACTCCGCCCCTATCTTTGGACACCCCACCAATCACCACCCCCGCACTCCCCATAACCGTCGATTGCTCTTCCTTGAACTCAGAACCCAACCTAAAGACAGACGCTTCCCCAATAACCCATTAGGCATCTCCACACCCCATCTTCACCCCCCCTCTCAGCCTCAACCATGCCCCCATCAAAACATACAGTCTTCGACATCGTCGGAACCCACGGGCCCTACAGGAGTCGAATTGGTTGGTTGAATTATGGAGTAAATGAATTGTATTGAGTTGAAAATAACCTCGTAAAATCAGGGGGTACTCAAGGACTGCCCTCTATCATACAGGAAAGAATGGCTCTATATATAATAATCGCATGCCTAACTATTCATGTAGTATAACCATCCATTACCACCACGAATATTAGAGTTTGCGTGCCATCACTGATTGCGAATTCAAAACATTATAGCCCTCCAATCCACAATCGATTTACCAATGGTATATACACAAGTGAACTCCTAGACTAGATAGCCGTGGAGGCTGGCAGAACACATCTCCATCTCCGCCGTCCACACTACACTACAATCGCCCAGACTCCTCCCCCACAACACAACGTCACAACTCTTCGGCTACGCCTAGCCTGGAGGGCGGCGGCTGAGCCAGAATTTACCTTCCTCTCCTTCCCCTCACATTACACACCCTACACGCAGATCCCATCCGCTGTATTCTATCGTCCCCTTCACTTCGCATAAGCGGGTGAGGAGGAACGGGATGCTTGTGTGCAGGGGGGGATTTCGAGAAACGTTGGGCGGCGGGAGTCAAGCTGGGGTTTCACGCCCGTAGACCTCGCGTGCGTTCAAGGCTATTCCACGCACAGTGGATCGATTTCCCCGCGGAGAACGCTATTAGGTGTGGCAGTGCCAAGTTAGCCAAACCAGCGCTGGTCCTCTGGGGAGTATCTGCCCTTGCTGGCGAAGTTTGCGGGGGTGGATGAGAAATGACCCGCTGAAAGCCCTATGCGGGATGGGAGCGCGGCTTCGAAGGTGAGATTTCAGGGGCTTGTTATGGAGAGTAAGAGGGGGAGGCGTGTCAGGAGATTTATGGGGGGAGGATGGATGTTCTAGCGGAGATGGTTGAGGCTTCAGGTTAGGGAATGCAATTGGGGGGGGCGGGGGGGGGGGGGATAGGGGACTGATGGAGTTGTATTTCTAATGAGAGTGGTCGTAGTGACATTAATCAGCCATCATTATCGTGAATTCTGTTACGAGGGAAAAGCACAGCCTTGCTTCCTGCCAAACACTAAAAGACCAGGTCCCACTTGGTTCATCGTTTCAACATTCTTGAACACCTTCGAGTATATCTTAGAGTGGATTCATAGGGGATTGCGTGAGCCGAGCTCATAGAGCTTTCACGACACGAATGAGCGCTCCTTAGGTCTCGATCAAACGAGCCCCCTCGCTGTTAGTGGAAGGAGCAGGGGCTGTTGCTCCCTCGGGAGTGTCAAACGTGTTCATTGTTGGTTTGCTGACGGTGAAAGTAAGCTGGATAGTGAAACCCTTTGGCCTCCATCCGTAAAGGTTGGCGAACTTGGTGAAGCCCTTCTCCTGCCAGAACTTGGTCCTGGCAAGGGCAGCGAGTCGAAGAAACATGGTGAAGAGAACCATAAGCCTGCAAGGCATTCGTTAGAACGACCAGTTAAATGCAAGGTAAGTGGTAGCATGTACGCACCCAATGATTATAGCAAACCCAGAACTGACACAAAATGTGATCCTTGTGACGGTGAGGAAGTGCCGGCACTTTGGATCCTGTGGCAAATCGATATATCTATACTTCTCTCGATCAAAATAGCTTCTGCGGCAGAAGGCGTTCTCTGGCCATCCATTTGCGAATGCCAGCCCGGAGAAGACGAAGATGACAGTCGACATGGTAAGCTGGACAAGAATATTGAGGATGATTGGGACTTGGAAAAAGCATGTTGGTGCTGTGAGTAGGGTGTTGACAAATAACTCGAAGGGAGAAGTGTCAGCTGTTGTTGAAGTATTGGAATGGTTTGACATGGGTGACTTACTACTATTGCTAGGTTCATGGTTGTCTCCTTTGTTTTCCAATCCCAGCTTACGTTCGCAGCTTTGCTGGCTGCGAGAACGTAAGTCGCGATCAAGAGGCCAACGATAGAAATCGAGAGGAAAGTAATCAGAATAGAGAGTATCTGAATGGGTTTCTTGAAGTATGAGTTTGCTGGCAATTTCCTGATGTAATGAGTCTCTCTGTCATAGTCCTCGGCATCATCGGCAAGGAATGGTCTTGCCTCTGAGCGGTCGGCCATGTTGAACGACGAGGCGATTAGCTATTTTTCGAACTCTGATATGGTTCTATGGCTTCCTCGACGGACGAAATAAAACAAACAATCGATGAAAATTTGAAGTTAAAATCTGCTTGGTTGAGAGGAGCAAGTGTAGAATATATTTAGGCATCAGCAGGCAGGCAGCCTCAAAGTTTGACATAAATGGCTTCGCCACAGCCCCCAACAGGGAAGCCTCCAGAGATCCAACCAGCGCTCAGTAGACGCGTATCAGCAGAGCTTGAAACCGTTGGTGGTGCTTCAATGGTTCATAGTGGTGGGTTGGAGCTAATTGGTCGGTGGTTGGTGGCACTGCAATGCAACGGAGCTAAGATGGAGGCCAATAATTCTCAGCCCAGAACCCCCGCTAAAGTGTAAGACTAGCTCTTTCAAGTTTTGCGGTATTTCGGCGAGGTCGTTCCATAACAGTCGATGCTTTTAAATGTTAGGCGATACCTCGCCACGACACTTGGGAAGGAAGATATGAGAATAGGGATTGGATCGCCGGATTTGGCGTTACAAAAGGAATGGGTGAATCGCTAGCTGCACATATTAATATCAATATGGCTTCGCTTAACTTGGCTGTGTTCTGGGAGGGAGGTGCCGCGAGGCAGGAAAACGAAACACTTGGAGTTGTGGCCTTTCATATCTTTTGTGACTACATTTGGGATCATGACCCAGCGAATCGAATAATCGAACTCCCACAAGCCATCCGTCCCGCACCTTATTGAGACTTCAGCTTGTGCAGCACTCTTTTAACGCTGGCCTCAGCCTTAACTGCGCTTCCACATCTTTCCGGACAACCCGTTGCAAGGTAATACAGAAATTGCCAAGTCGTGTTGCAGTGGTTATCGCGGTTGGAGACTACATACAGGCGTAATCCCTCTAACTAGAGAAGAATGTGGATGATAGAACCAAAATGTCGGGAAACAAGTGCAAGTCTATAAGTCCTTCGAGTATTCCGAAATGACCTTTTTCAGGTACTCCGCTGAGTTCGACAGGAAAGATAGTTCACTATCTTGCAAATGAAGAGGGAAAGAGGATACGATACCACCTCTGCCGAGGACAGCTGGCAGGCTCAAGCAACAATCCCACTCCTCCTGCCAGTGGCTTAGAGGCAAGACTTGGCGATGATCAAAGATAATCGCTTCGCAGATCCTAGCTGTAACGGCAGCCACACCATACGACGTGAAGCCTTTGACTCTAATGATGGCATCTGCCTTCATCTTGGTCATCGTGGCTATCTCTTCGCGCTCGGCTTCTGTCAATGGAAGGACCTTCAACAACGGCGTGCCCTGCACAGTGGCAGCAGACCAGGCAACCTGAGAGAATCTTAGCAACACCTCTCAACGACCCGAAGAAGATGGCGTGCACTTACGCATTGCGAGTCACCATGCTCGCCAATCACGAAAGAGTGGATGGAAGAATCAGCAACCTGCACGTCAATTAATCGCTGGGCTTTTGGCCGTCACACAGATTGCCCATAGAACATCTAGTGATGTGGACATACCTTCAGCTTGCTCGCTAGAATTCTCGTAAGCCTGATCGAGTCTAGCAAAGTTCCCGATCCAAGGACTTGACCCTTCGGCAGACCTGAGAGGCCTTGTGCAAAATGGGTGAGAATGTCCACGGGATTGGCAACAATAAGGAGGATGGCATCGCTGCGGATGGGCTGGAGAGACTGGAGGATAGACTTCAACACCTTGAAGTTTCTATCAATCAGATCAAGCCGAGTATCGCCAGGCTTCTGCTTCGCTCCAGCAGTGACGATGATGATGTCCGCCTTTCGAGCATCCTCCACGCTTCCCTGCCGGATTCTGACGTTGGAAAGGAAAGTTGCGTCCGAGAGATCTTGCACTTGTGCTTGACACAAGTTGTGATCTATGTCGACCAAGATAATGTCGGCCACAACCTGACGTAGAAGAAGGGAGTATGCCACCGCTGAGCCCACAGAACCTGCTCCGATAATCGCAATCGAGCCACTGGAGGCAGACATCTTTGCGAAGTAGTCTTGATGGTTGTGACAAGAGATGATGCTTGTGTACTAGATGGAGTGAAATTCATACGAGGTTGGCCGACATAGAATGGTGAAGGCGAGCATTCGAGGTCGATCGGGGTATCGTACGATCGCGGCTCGATTCGGTCAGGCTTACTTCTCCTCTACCGGTATCGAGTGGAAGAGAGCAACACTTGGCGCATGCAAGGGAATGGCAGGCTGAGAGAGATTGTTTCGATAACTGTTTACAAGTGGAAGTGATTATGTACGTAGTAAGTCGCCGGCGAGGTCTACGAGCGAAGGATATAACATTGCGCGCTAAGCCCCTTTTGTTAAGTCACGTGCACCTCCCTCATCCGCCCTCCACCAATCTAAGCTCCTACTCTTGTAGTGGATACAAAAGAGTACCTTATCAAAGCGTAGCTTTCTACTATTCCAACTTTTTGTTTTCCTCGAGGGCCCTTTTTCACTCCGGATTAATAGTTATTCCGTTATAATCCGATCAGTTATAATAATCGTAACACTATTCGAGCCTAGCTTACTAGTAGAAAGCTACTCGGCGTAAAAATACGGTTAATTAATCAATTAATTAAACTCACGAAATAAGCCTTACTAACCTAGCCTTAACAAAACTAGCCTTCGTATCCCTTCGTGGTCCTAGAGTAAGTAATCCCAAGCTCCACAAATACAGTGCCTGAGCGAACTCCCTGCAAAGTGGGTAACAAGAAACCACTTCACGAGTGACTAGGTTGGCCAGATACGAGTTAGTGGAGGGCTACGGAGAGAGCTCGGAATCCGACATTTTAACTAAGACAAGAATGAATACTTTCCACGACTTATGGCATTAGGTTAGGTGGTATCTATACACGTTCCTAGTGATTTAAAAACGCACTAGCATGCCCTTTCTAGGCAATAGTATTATACGGGTATTTTTCGTGAATTTTTCGACGTTATGAACCCCAATCAGATCCATGAAAAGACCCCTGATTATGACCCCTGATTATGGATACCACCAAAAAGCTTAGCATTTTAGTGGTGGGGCAGTGACTCCGTACTCCGTACTCTAGGACCACGAAAGGATACTACCCTCTTAAAGCTTTTAGAGTGTAGCGAATAAAGGCCTTCACGTAGTAGCCCCCGAGCGGGGATTTTAATAGCTTGCTACGCTTAACCCCTGTTGTTCCCAAGAACGGCACGCGGGTATGTAAGGGGTACTGGAGAAATCGTGGTCATCATCACAATTGGACGTGATCGTCTAGTCTGCTTCAATGTGAGAAGTTTCGTGATAGTTTTCATTTGCCCAAGTTGAGTTTGCGCTCCTCGAGAACGAACAAGGTAGGAGAAATGGTTCGTGCCTTTTACATTTGCTTCGCACCCAGAAGTCGTGCTCGCTTCAGAAGGTGTACGGGCGTGCTTGATGCCGTCGAAAACGATCTTCCGGTGGTTGGACAAGCTGATGAATCGGACTTTCTCGCGGGCAGACTTGCCTCAGGTACTTACAGATTGCCCATCCTTCCAACAATGCCCTCCTGGCGACGAACCAGGGCGCGTTCAGCATTCTAGAGAACCAAAATGCAAGTATCAGCAAGGCTGGCGGGTCTTTGCTCCTCAGGAGCTCCTTAAACCTCGGTGTCATGTAAGTTACAAAGGAAAGGAATTGGCCAACACGCGAGCTATCGCACTCGTGTGGAAGCAGATTCGTGAGAACATGTAGGGGTATGAAGTAGATGTTGTTGGCCAAAGATCCCTCTACGAGATGGCAAAGTTTGACGAAATCACGAGGAATCTCTCCAATTCCTGTATCTGGGGTGGCAAGTGGCTCGCAATTGTGTTGATACTCCGACGCAAGCGGAGCAAAGATGCTGTCTGCCCTCAACGGGTTGGTTAATTTCCAAATCACCTTCTTCGCATCGCTCATCTTCAGCCATTCGAGATCGTTCTCGTCGTCGGGCTTCATGGGCCAAGCTTCCTCTGGTATCATGGCATCGATCGAAGAGAAAGCTATGACGCCTAGAAGCGCTGCCGTAGCCCAAAAGGGATCCCGATCATCCGGCCCCATGGGCGATGACAGTCGCCTGTTGAATAGACGTGCTGCCTCTGTCCAGTGATAGACTTCTGTAGGGGTTCTCCGGATCATGGGCCATGTCATGTATCTATCGTGAACCGCCGTGAGCGTTTGCACGATATGCATGAGATACGGGTGCTGCGTCCGGTTAGACCTCGCTCGGCAGATCAATCCCAAGACACAACGACGGTAATTGGGAATATACGTCAAAAAATGAGAATCTCATACCGTACAAGCCATCGAGACAGCAATGTTTTGGTAAACGCAGGCAGTTTTCGGCGGTCCAATGGACAGGACAGTCCTCGTACGGAAGCGATTCAAGCGATCAAGACATCCACGATCGAGTTCGAAACTCGAATAACCATCCGTCGAGATGACCGGTGGATACAGAAACCTGGGAACCGAAGGCTTTGGCTGAGTTATCCGGATTGGCGAAACCTGTGTGGTGGAGTTGCTCTCCAGATGCACCAGTTTGGCCCCAAACATCTCCAAATCTGGTATTGTGGCATCGTGGTTGCAAGTGACGCCATAGTCTACGCACTTTAGACATTGAGGTCTTGCTTCATCGCACTGACTATGTTGGCATCAATATATACATGCATTATGAGATCCCACTCACTTTGACTCGGCGAAGCTTACAATTCCGGCATCCGCGTCGTGATTTCTTATGAGCTCGGCGCTTCCGGTCGTCGTCTTTGTTGATAGTGGCAGCTGGCATCCTGCCTGAGAAGTCTAAGACAGATGTACCTAAGACAGATGTATGAGAAGGCTCCTAGATCGATTCGAATGTTCAATTAAGAGGTGAAGCACGTTGAAACTTGAGACTCGAGTGGTGAGGTGAGATGAGAACAAGTACAGTACGGACCGTACTTACTAGTCTACTTGGGGGGTTCTTGCTACTGTAAGCATCCGATATTTTGATTGGCCGAGACAGGCCCACCTCGGAAATAAATCCTTCGTATCTCCTTATCTCCGTCACCTACCAGGATTTCAAGCCTGACTCCATCACGAGCGAGATTTTTGATCCAGGTCACCTGACTGACTCTCACGTGCCCCGGTTTTAAAATGAAGCGGACTCCATCCTGAAAACCTTCATCATCCTTGTGGAATTCGAGTTCATCATGGAAAAGTGTGAACATCTCAGACACATTACCATGTGTGTGGATCGGCTCATGAAACGTTTTCTCATCTGAAGCCCATCTCCTGCTTGTTCGCATCTCTCACCTCACGCTCGTCGCACAAAGTAACCCCCTCATGTCGCGAACTTTGCCGACGCCAGCTTTCTCCTCCATTTCCATTTCACGTTGCTGCCTCCTTCCCAGCCAACAAGTGTTTCGCCTCACGACCATCATCCTTCCCTTCGTTCTCTCCTGTGCTACGAGAAGATGGTGGCGCGTTTTGTCTCGCCTGCGTTGCCGAGAACATCCCACTCCCCCCTATCTCCCCTCGCCAGAACACCATGCACGAGATTTGTATCCCGTATGATACTCATCCTCTGAAACTCCAACACCATTTCTTTCCTACCGATGCAACACTCAACTCGATATCATCTGCACTTCAACCTTTTCAATCACAGTCACTCCTGCCGCCATCCTGTCGCAAACGCATTCCTACAAAGGGGCGCAGAGGCAAGCGAGCGGCGCCTGATTCGCGAGGGTGTGGATGGAAGCTGCTACAGTTTCCGGCAGATGAAATTATGTGCCGATCCTCCATACGCCGGAGTACACAATTCCTACCATCCTCGTTATTCCTTATCATCCTGCTGCTCTCCCTCGTTTCCCCTGGTTGAGTTCCGTGTTTTGCGCTTGAAAAATGGTCCCGAGAAGCTTGGTGATGGGCGATGATGAATTCCACGACTACACCTGAGTATCTCGCGGCGGACCAAAGCTGGCGATTGCTCACAGTTGCGGTTACATTTATGGTGTTGGAGACTTTGTTCGTGTTGCTATATGTGGCGTCAAGGTTGAGAAGCACGGCTCGACCAGGTCTAGATTTGTATCTCATGATCGCTGCTCTGGCAATTAACATCGGATTGGTGGTGATATGCTTCAGTAAGGATGGCAACCTCCTTCTGTGTGTTTTCTTCTGATATGAGGATGTAGCATCCGTTAGACTCGGCGGTCTGGGCCACCACATCGAGACCATCACGCCTGCTCAGTCCGTCTCCTTCACCAAGTCCAAAATCGCCTTGCTATATATGTACATCCCGTCCGTCGTCCTCCCCAAACTCGCCATCCTCTGCCTTTACCTGCGACTCTTCAAAACACCTTTCTACCAACATGCCGCCTACGCCATTGGTGCAATTCTCGTCGTCTCCATGATCGT
Source organism: Amylocarpus encephaloides (assembly GCA_019669835.1). NCBI lineage: Eukaryota > Fungi > Ascomycota > Leotiomycetes > Helotiales > Amylocarpus > Amylocarpus encephaloides. Next base: position 38,224 of record MU251623.1, read on the forward strand.
GGCCTGGGTGCTAGCGAGTGTGATCTGCGTACCTTTCGCGTACAATTGGGACGAGAGTATCGAGGGAGGACGATGCCTGAATAAAGGACTGCTATATGCGCTGATGAGCATCCCGAACATCGGAACCGATGTAGCAATCTTCGTCTTGCCATTGCCGGTCGTATGGAAATTGAAGATGGGTCGGGCTCAAAAGATTGGACTGACCATTACCTTCGTAACCGGAAGCCTGTATGTTTTCCCTCCACTCCCCATCTCCACCTCTACACCCCCAACCGCGGGAACTCCATGTTGACATTGGAGTATAGGGGCATCATAACCGCCATCATCCGCCTGATAGTCTTCTCCACCCTCTCCTCCGACCCAGACTTCTCCTACTCCGCCACCGACACCGTGATGTGGACCGTAATCGAACCCGGCATCTACCTCATCGCCGCGTGTCTGCCCTCCCTGCGCCCGCACTCCACGAGGCTCTCCTCCCTGCGCCAGCGCTTCCCCCTAACAGCCACGCACAGTCAAACGCCCACGAGATCGAAAAGCGAGACCCAGTTGGTGAGCAGCGAGATGGTGGTTGGCAAGGCGTTGGTAGGATGTGCGGTGACGTTAAGTAGTCCATGGGCGATGGACGAGAAGTGGGATGAGCCAAGGAATTCGGCGACGTGTTATCGGAGTAGGAGTGTGAAGTCCGGGGATGCTGGGGAGGCGGGGGAGGGGAGGAATCCGTTTGTGATTAGGGTTCAGAAGACTACGAGTCTGGTGAGTGAGTTGAGGAATGTGAGATCATGAGCCGGGGTGGGGGGTGAAATGGAAAAGTGGGCAGCATCTATAGAAATCTAATGTCCTGATTCTCTTTAATGTTTAAGTTGAAAGAACAAGTAGTAAAGTTCTTGGGCTAGCGATTTCGAAAATTGTGCCCCCCCGCACACTGTCCCAGATGTCATGATCTTTCAAGCAGCTCTCCACGAAGGAGTAGCGTCGACGCATGCTAATCCCAAGATTTATAAAAGAAATCATCTCAATATTTTACGCCTAATTTACGGGTTCTTTTCTTACACGTAAATTAGCTAAGTTTGGGAATCGAAACCCTAGGGGGCTATAAGGGGGACGGCCAGAGGGGGAGAAGACTATCCGTGCTGTCTGGAGCTGAGAGAGGATGGTATGGTACTAAGTATCTCACCCGTGACCGCGGCGTTGGAGGGATGGGGGTGGGCGGGAGTGCGGGGGGTGGGAAGGTAGGAGGGTAAGGGCTCGATCTGTCAAGATGTGGATTTTTAAGGGGTCATTTGCCATGGTGGGATATTCGAGGGGGGGGGGTCTCTATGGCGTTTGATATTCGCTGAGGGAGGGGGTTTGCATCGTGTTGATAAGCACTGTTAATAGGTACGGTGATATAGGACAAACTCTGCTGCCTAATAGGCAGCAGAGTTAAAACTAAGCAGCAAAGTTAATGCTGATAAGACATGGAAATAATATAGACTAAGGAACTCTATATATCTGAGGCATACCTCAGGGAAAAAGGACAACGAAAAACAGACCTTTTTTATCTTAACTCTCGCGACACCATATTATCAAGTGCCATTTACAGACCCTCAATCTAACAGGTTTATAGAGGACACCGCGTATAGGTAAAGAGTCTCGTCTCCCAGCGTTATTCAATAGTGTTATAGTTGTAGAGCCTGTAATTAATAAGGTGTTGTCGGTCGGAACGTGGTGCTATTTCGGCGTAATCCTTACAATGAATACACTCATAGCTAGCTTCCGCCTACCTTTCTCTCTAGCTTCACTAATCTTCCTGGATTGACCCCAGACTACACTGTTGACAGAGAGTTTGCCTATATTAACGGAATTGTAGAGTTGTAGCGCCGTGGCAGATGAAATATATGACAATCAGTAGTAGTATGTTACATTCTGACCCTCCTATTTTATTACTGTCAGTATACCGTAGTATGCCGATTGTGGACTGTATTACCTATCACGGTCTAACGTGGAAACGGGCGTCACTTTGTACGTGAGATCTTTTGCTTATTATGTTGTGATATGATAATTGTGATTGATCTTTACGGTGAGAGATGCGTTGCCCCAATATAGGCAGATGCGCTTCGCGCTAGTCCCGATTAGACTAGTTCTATATATATAAGGGTGAATTGTCCTTTCCCTACGGCGGATTTAGGTAATTAATTTAATGCATTTAGCGAATTAAATTGGTGAATTAAATAATACGCTCATCAAATATTGATTTAATTACCTGGGCGAATTAAATCAACTCGGAAAAATATAGACAAAAAGGACACTTTAATTTAATTACCTGACATAACGAATTAAAATAATCACTTGAAAATCTATATTATGTCGGGGTCGTAAAAACACGTCGAAAGAAGAGGCGCGATATCGAGTCAAAGGGAGAGTCGAAAGGAGAGTCGCGACATCGAGTCAAAGGGGGAGTCGGAAGGAGACACCGAAGTCGAAAAGAGAATAGAACTACCCCTTACCTAGTCACGTGTCTACGAACTAAGTGTCTAAGTTAGATAAATCTTCGTATTAGTGAAAATCGTAAATTGGTGTATTAATTTAATTACCTATTTTTGATAATTGTTCGTATTCTAGTGAAATTTAAAATTCTCATAAATTAGAGTATTAATTTAATGCTTCGCTGTAAACTGATTTAATACGTTAGTCAACAGAAGGAATTAAATTCATTCGCTAAGCGGATCAATTTAATACGATAGACCTGCCGTAGGGTTTGTTCCACTAACACTGGAACCTCGAGAAGAGGTAAGAATCCATCCACTCCTCACTCCTTAGTGACATGTTCCACCCATCCTTGTGGTTTCAAATTGACTCAAATTGAAATGCCAGCCAGTGCCGTGAGCTTGGGGTATTTGCGAGGGCGTCCATGGTCACGCGTTGGCTGAGGTTCAGCTAGTAGCGTCGTAGATAGTGGTGTATCCGAAGACGCAGGGAGGCCAGTAAGGAGTGTTTGAGGTGGGTTCTCCTTCTCCCATGCTGGAATTGACGTTTGTAGGCTGTGGAGAAGAGCGGACGTATCCTCCGGTGGGTTGGAGCAGGCGATTCGGCAGGTTGGCACTCCCTGGCAAGCCATAACATGTTTTGGGAAGGCAAGTATGTAGCCTTCTGTTGGGAGGACAGCTCGAGTGTCAATATCGGTAAAGATGCTCGACTTGAAGTCGAAGCCGTCGTTAATGCCGTTGTGTTTTTCTTCGTTCGAATACATCTTCGTGACGGCGGTTGCCTCCTAGCTATACTGAGCATTTGTAGTAGGACTAGGGGCCTGAATAGATCAGACAGGTTGAGGTTGGACTTGATTCTTGACTCGTGGCTAGACTCGAGGTTGGACTTTGGCTTCGATAGGTTGACGAGGTTTTCCTGATTTGGATTACGCCGTTCCATAAGTGCCTAGCAACCTAAGTGTCCATTAACGTCTTCGAGTACGTATCTAATGTCGTCATCGGACCATACATGTATTCGCTCTCGTTAGAGGATCTCGAGGTCCGAGGAACACTTGCGAGAGTAGTATTCTTGTTATTCTCTCCCACAAATACTCCTGTACAAAGTAGGTGTTTTCGTAGCTTTCTTCTTGTAGTTGCCTTCATCTTTCCAAATGTGGCTAGGGTAAATCCCTTGAACTCCTCCGAGTATACACACTAAAGAGGCTTGTCCTTGTATTCCTACGTGTTGTGTGTGACGATCACCTCATCAATTTAATCCTATAACTCCTCTGTTGTGATCTCATCGACCTCTAGCCCGTGATCGTATTTGTCAGAAGTATGCAGTAATCAGCGCATTATGCTGACTTGTGCTTGATGGCGTTCCTAATGTGGTTAGTGGAATACTTGACTGTTTGCTCTGATTTTACCATATCATAGGTATGCCCATCTCAAGCTACTTCCTCAACTTGCTCAACTATAGTAATATAAGCTCATTCCAAACTCAATACATTTACCTGTGGTGTCAACAAGCTTTCGCGATACAAAACATTCTTCTGACAGTATTGAGGAGCCATTTAGGTAGTGTTTTTGGTAAATTTGATGTGTTTGGATTTTGTTGGAATCGATATTCGAGTATTTGTAGGCGTGCGCGGTATGGCATCAGTTTTCCTAATCTGTACGTCTACTGATTAGTGTCGGTATACCGTAGTATATCGATTCTCGATTATATCACCTATCACGGTCCAACGTGGCAACGGGCATCACTTTGTAAGTGAAACCTTTTCCTTGTTGTGTTGTGTTGTGATACGATGATTGTTGATTGTTGATTGTCTACTATGCGAGGTACGTTGCCCTAGGGGTGAATTGTCCTTTGTTCCACCAACAATAACTTTCATTATTTTTTATTACTCAGGATAACTTTGTTACTCGGGATAACTTCATTTCTCTGACACAACCCACAGACCCTCATTAGTTTTCCAATTTCCTTTATAGACTCCGGAAAACCCCACCTGAACCATAGCTTCCCTTTAATCAATCAATGCTACATGACTAGTTTGAGTATATAGTGACTTTACAACTGCAGTAGTTGCTTCGCATACTAACAGCCCAGAATCCAATAGTTATGATCCCGGATTTATCCGCTTACTCCTTGATTCAATAAAATCGACGTAATACGACTATGCCATCGATGTAGGAGCTACATTGGTATCCCAGGGACGATTCCACCAATAATCCTTCATGGTCAACCCGAAAATCGAGTACCAGATCTGATATTATGGCATACTGAGTCGATTAGGTCACGTTATTACTAACACAACAAGGTGTTAGTACGTCCAGAAGAACAAAGGACCACTATGAGCCATAGGTGCTAGAGGACTTCCAGAAAACTCTGTAAATAGTTCTACTTCTTCTTCTAAATCACTCAATCAATTTTGAGATCAACGAGTATGACATGTACTGTACGTGAAATGGCCGTACAAGCCATCAGGTCTCAATCCAATAGCTATGAGCCATATTTATCCAATCATTAATTCAACACGACTACCCTATTCAAGCAGCTACACGAGAATCCCAGAAGACGATTCCACATGAATTCCGGTACGGCAACACCGACAATTGAGTATTACGCCTACGATGTTGGAAAAGAAGCACATCGTGCTAGACGCACGGTAGCAAGCCACGACCGGGACGCAAAGTCCCCGGAAGTTGTCCGAGATCCAGATGGCAACACCTTCAGTACGCCATTATCAGTTGGAGGGTTGTACGCTTTTGAGTGGAATGTCCTGGCAACAGGTGCGTACGGTGATGAGGGGGAGCAGGCAACGGAGCGGAAAAGGTGGCCGAGTGGAGCGGCATGGCATGCTAGGCCATGCGTGGATGAGGATTCATATGCCTCGACAGGCAGGAGGTTAGGGATGGTAGCGAGGAGGTATAGGCCGCGGGGACCGAGGCATTCTCAGGAGGGCGAGGATATGTGCAAGGCCATGTCTGTCCGGAGTGGAGCGATGTGTGCGGGATTCGCGAATACGCTCAAATGGTGACCTCGACCATTTCAGGTGGCCTCAACCGAGCTTGACTCGACAATCATACAATCACCCACGCGGAAAGTCTGGCAACGTGTGTTCGACTTGAGAACTGCGATTCTCGCCGTAAAACTGGTAATATCTACTTGGGGGGGAGCCTCACTTAGTCGCAGGATGGAGATGTGAGCATTCGCACGAGGCATCTCGCCATGTGGTGTGAAGGCCGAGCTGGAAGGGCAGGATGGTCGGGGGCGATGAGGTTAATGCTGACACTGGTCGGTTGCGTGACAAGGTGTCGACCCGTTGGGCAGATCAGGGGAAGTCGACGATCATTACGTCGTTCACAATGCAAACGTTCGGACACTCAGTTCGCTGGAATGAATCGAGTTACCTAGTCACGCTCTCTAAGATGCCTCACGCTCATGGGCATCCCTACACGACACGATGCGCCGACATATCAGGTGGGCTACTTGTCACAGCGAAGACTTTCCGTCGCACCCCTACACATTCTGCTCGCACTTAGACCCGAGCAACGACAAGTCACTTGCGTTCCTGTCCAGGGGGAAGAGCTCCCATCTCCCACTTCGACGTCCCGAGAAATCGTGACGCTCACAGCAGTAAAGCTCGCAGGTCAAGGACTTCGGGTGCGGGTTTGGCAATAGCTGGCGAGCGTTCAGACAAGTAGTTGGAAGGACCCGGGACAGGACCGTTTGATGCCTCCACGAGATCACTTCGGGTGCTCTTTTGATCGCCGCCAGGACTTATCGTAGGATGCTCCGTGCAGTCAGGATAGATGTTTGGCTCCTTCGGAGCTTGGAGGATCGTGAGTATGGAACGCGCCATCACGACGCTGTCACAGCTGCCTCCCACTGAAAGGGAGTCAAAAGGGCATATGCTCGAATCAACGATGTCCTCCCAAGGTTCCAGTGTGTCCCTGGGAATGGGTTTCTCCAAGCTCAATCTTCTGGGGGGGCTCTGAGATACGGATTGGCAAGCTGCTGGGATACGGCCCATGTGCTTCCTTGGTGATGGTGATCTTGATGCAGTGCTCCGTCCACGGATCGTGGTCTCTGAAGCCCCAGTCCACAGATCGCTTCGCCCATGTCTTTCGTGGTCTTTCGTATGACTGCTCCGAGCTCTGCCGTGGTGTGACGGAGCTGGAGGCCACTGGGTATCAACCAAAACCATCGGAAGTTCGTCCAACCATTTCACGATCTTGTCCGATGCCACTCCGCCGAGATAGGGGTTCGCCTGCGGCAAATAAAGGTTGAGCCGGCCGTTGTGGTGGATGGCACGAAGCTCATCGACGAGCATGCGACAACCGGCGTCCTTGAGCGATTGTAGGCATTCGGGAGCCATGACGTCGATCTTTCAGGACGGTCCAAGAAACGCGGAATAGGAGTATGAGGAGTAGGATGGTGAGAAGTGCTGTGATAATATTCAATGACTCTAATGCAAAATGACTGGATGCAAGATGATAAATTGAAGGGGGCTTGTGGAACGCATGTGTAGTGGGATAGGGAGCCACTCGAGATCCCCAGAGGCCTCAAGAGACCTATGCATGCTGCGAAGATTCGAAAGGAAAGGGAAGGAGTGATACTCATCGGCCTCGAGAAGGAAGAGGGTAGTGGCCACCGACGGAAGCGCTACTTCTACTGCCATGTCCAACACATTCACACGTCAACCCGCCCTCTTACCCAAACCGATTCACGACTCCATGTTCTATCGAGCATGTTAGATTCCTTTCTCCATCTCCACGAAAACGGACACACGGGAGTGACGACTCGCGGCTGGTCCGAAGTTCGAAGCGCCCCGAGTCGCGACTTTCTTCAGCAACACCACCACTCCACGGCAATCACCAAATGCCACCGAGGACCATGAACCACGCCGGGTCCTCCAACAAGAGCCCGCAATGAGGCTGGATGGCGCGTCGTGGAAAACCATGCGAGCTGGAACGATCACGAACCTTCTGCTTCACACTTGCACTCCTCGTCCTGTCTTCAAGAAAATCTGAGATATGTCGAGTGCGTCGAGAAGTGCGAGTCTCGGGGAACCACTTCCATGGCAGCAGCAAAATGCTCGACGAGGGATTCGATGAATATCATCAGGCGTGAGGCGGCAAATGCCTTCGAGGCGGAGCGCAAGAAGGATTTCGTGAGCGATGGCACGAGAGCCATGCCAGTGAACCACTGCAGACGGAGGGGCATCGTCGAATAGCCTGAGCCATCCATGAGGTCTTGAGTTCCAGCCAGCGTTCCAGCCAGCGGAGAAGTCGAATGATCGAGATTGTCAGCGGGAGAGGTTTCCAGCACGCCTGAACTTCCTTCTGGCAAAGCCGCGTCGCAGTTAGAAAGCTGAGGTGTTTGTTCGAGCGGTGTGGAAAGGGTCCAAAGGGAAGCTCAGCGGTAGGGGAATGCTCATTGCTCGGATTCATGCAGTCAAGTCACTCTTCGTATAACTTGATCGGCGGGCAGCAACTAGCAAGTCAGAGATATTGACGCTCCACCGCTCATTTTGAGCGGCCCAAGTTGCTCATCAAATTTCGGGAGTGACAAGAATAGCAGTGACAACGAAAGCCAGTGACAAGCGCGTGAGTGGTGATGCTCCTTTCAACCATGCCCAGGGTTCAATGGTTGGAGCTTGGAAAGCTCCCGGCTGGAAAGCTTCCAAGCTGAAATGTCTCACTTCCTCTTGGAAGTTGGACGGAATTCCCTATTCCATGTTGGGTCATTTACGCGCTTCGAATGTGGCGATTGAATGTGCCGTGGCCTCCTTGACCCATTTCGCATCACAGAACCGCGGGGAATTGCAACGTGCCTGTCCGTCCGTGTCAGAATCGGGTGGAAAAGAGTGCTTTGAAGTACCTAGGTAGAATCATGGAAATGAAGCAGGCAAAACAAGGAGATGCTCTGGCCTCTTATTCGCAAATGACCCGCGACGCAACACGAGCTGGGCGACTCGCGCGATGTCTTCACCTGACTCGGGAGTCGTGAGTCGTGATGAAGCTCATCAGCCTCATTTGATTCGATGTGTGAAATTAAAGTAAAATTAACGTGTTGGCTCCTCGCTTGCCGGCCCTATCAGCGGCCGACACGGTGACGCCCGCGACCAGGTCCCGTGCCTCCCGCTCTCACCTCTCAGGGGCCTTCCCGGCTGACATTTTTATTTTTTTAATATTCAAATTTCCATCCCGTGTCACCGTTTACAGGCATCGTCGATTCATCAGCGGAAAGCGGAGCAAACACCACCACCGTGGCCGCCTAGCAGAGTCGCCGACGAGCCTCGACGGGAACTTGAAAACCCGAAAAGGGGTTGCAGACGAAGACGGGGAGTGCGGTCACCTGACACCACTTCACCACGGACCGAGTCCGAGACGACGGCGCTCCGAGGCCCAACCTGACCGTTCCTTGGTCACGACCTTCCTTGGCCACGACCCAACACGCGGGCGCGCGCACGATGACTGGCTCGACCGGGAGATTGGATGAGGGGACGCCTTACGTAAGTTCTGCCATGGACGACGGCCGCCGGGAAGCTGACCATGGCCCCCTGCTCAGGGGGAAATTGCGGCTCCCGCAATGGGCATGGCGGCTCGCGTTTTCCCAGCGTGGGTGCGGGCCCGCGGGTTCATGCCTTCAGGCGGCCCCTATTCCCCATCCCCTCTTCGTGAGCCTCTGCTTGCCTCCGCCGATTCATCATTCCCTCCGTGGATACATCGATACATGGCCACCCGATGCGTGATTCCATCTTCGTGAGCGCCGGTTCATCATTCCCCGCTGCGTGATCCATCTTCGTGAGCGCCGGTTCGTCATTCGCCTCTGCGTGATCCATCTTCGTGAGCGCCGATTCATAATTCCCCGCTGCGTGGTCCCTATTCGTGAGCGCCGATTCATAATTCGCCTCTGCGTGATCCATCTTCGTGAGTCCCGATTCATAATTCTCCTCTTCGTGATCCCCTATTGGTGAGCCCCGATTCATAATCCCCCCGCGGTATCCACCTATTCACAATCCCTTTATTTATAATCCCCCCTATTCGTGCTCCCGCTGCATAATTCCCCTCCTCTGGGTTCCCCGATTCACAATTCCGCTACGGATGAATTTCAGGATACCCCTATTCATGGTCCTTCACAATTCCCCTACTGATGAATTCAGGATACCCTAATTCATGGCCCCTATTCATCGTCCCCGATTCATGATTCATGCTCGCCTGCCACCCCGAGTGGGCGACGGGGACGGTGGTGAGGAGAGCACCAGCCGTGTCGACGACATTCATGGGAGCCCCTATTCCGCCAGACGGCGCCAAAATCGTCAATACGACGTCTCCAATTTCCTTTCCCACCCATCACGCTCTCGCACGGTGGGCGCCGGGTTCGTGCCGGGTTCGTGCCTGGTCCAGGGGACGTGGCGGTCGAGCGAGGTGGAGATCAACGCAAGTATTTAGACTCGGGCCTGCTCGTCTTCCTGCATCTGTTCCTCTCTCTCCTCATCCCGCTCTCAAGCTCATCGCACTTGACCACGCTCTTTTTTGAATCTCCGATTCAGTTACACTCACTTACCACTCTCTAATTATCCTCCGTTCAATCCCACGCTCTTCCTCCCTCCACCCAACCTTTCCAACCAACATCAACATGAAGGCCTCCATCATCTCCGCCGTCGCGCTTGTCGCCGCCGTCCACGCCGGTCACAATGACACCATGGTGACCTCCACCATTCTCGCCACCTCCACCTCCACCATCATCTCGTGCGCGCCAACCGTCACCGACTGCCCAGTTGGAAAGGTCACCCAGGTCGTCTATGAGGTCAGTCGCGCGTAGAAGAACCAATTGGAATGGAGATTAATACAACTTTCAGACAACCACCATCTGCCCAGCCACCGCCGTCTACCCACCAGCCCCACCAAAGCCAACTGCACCACCCGCCACATACACCGTGGTGTTGACATCCACCGCCACCGTTGAGTCGTGCGCGCCTACTGTCGTGAACTGCCCATACGGGTCGGTCACCACTGGTGTCTATACTTCCGTGGTCACCGGTACCCCATCCATCGCGGTCCTGCCCCCAGTTTCCACCGACTATGTCTGCCCTGGTTCTCCATACTGCCCAGCCCCAGAGACAACATACACCGCACCACCTGGTAAGCTTTCAATCTCTCTCAATCGGTTCTAAATTCAATTATTATTTAACATATCATTGTCATAATCACCTGTCTTCGTTTGACGGATTACGATGACATGCATTGATATGTTATCTGTTCCTTGTTGGCATGAAGCCGTATCATCGTTCTATAACATGTCATTTCCTGGGGCACGGTCGATGGTTCACTTGCGCTGATCGGTCGCTGTCGGGTCCTGTTCCCGCTTTATTTGTTTCTTCCAAAGTCTGTGATGGTACTAATTGTCATCAGCACCACCAGCCACCACTGCAGCCTATGTCTGCCCTGGCTCCCCTTACTGCCCAGCTGTCGTTACCAGCAAGATTTACGCCAACCCAGCACCCAGTGCTTCTCCAGTCAAGCCTGCCGGCAACAGCACCGTTCCTTTCACCGGTGGAGCTTCCGTCCAGAAGGCTGGCGGTCTCCTGATGGCCTTTGGTTTCGTGGCTGCTCTCCTATAGACAGTCATGTAACGTGAATGGTTAGGCTGGTTTGTCGTCTGGGTCTCTGGTCGTCGCATCATTTCGGCGCATTCAGGTCGGATGAAAAATAAGGGGCTTTGGAGTCGCATGTCGGACATTTTATTCCGTACACGATTTGTGCGTGGGGCTTGATATTTGGTTTTGTTGTGGATATTAGAATGGATGGATGAGTCCTCGGATAATTGCAGTGTCGATGACTCTTAATAATGCAATACATTATCTAAGTTCCCGTCTACCTATGATATTTCTTAATTGTTCTGTTTATTAACCATGCATGGTTTCCTTTACCACTCATTTACTGACGCCGTTCCTTCATTCCATGTGCATTATATGAGAAACTCTTAATCTGACATTTAGTGCCATCTTGTCCCCTCTATTGTTCGCCTCGGAGCCTCTCCCTTGGCTCTCTGACATCCTACCTCGTACAAACCCTTTCCCTCCCTGCAGAGGCATTCTCGTCGCGTCATAGAAAATTACCTGAACTCCGTTGACCTATGGGCCATCGCCTCTTGCCGAAGGCCATCGCAAATTGTCCCGACCCTTTCGCTAGTCGCCGACGAGGCCCTCGCGTCACCCGGCTTGTCTGCGCGGAGTCGCGTCGTCCATGATATAATAGTCTGATCCCCTCCCCCAAGGTTCACCCCGGGGTCGGTGAGAGCGAAGTGGCTTTCATAGTTCGCACGCCTTGTTTCTTGACCGGAATCTCGACACCTCCCAACCCTCTGGCTCACGTGACCCCGCGCCGCCTTTGCTCAGGCGGCTCAGGCCTGGCTCAACTTCGGCTCAAGTCTGCTCAGGTCTGCTCACCCATCTCACCAGAAATCGTCAACCTTTAACGAGGAGCCTGAAAAGGCCCCCTTTCCCAGCCAGGGGTCCCAAATCTGTTCCCACTGTACGCTCATTCCTAGACAGTTATCCTGGTCTGCCTGTCTTCAGGCGTGGGACCTTTTTCTGCCTTCAGGTTGTTTTACGCCGTCCTCTGCGTTTTGCCTCGGGCTATGTATTCTATAAATGACCGGTTCCCTCTTGTCTTCACCTCTCTTCTCACCCATCTTCTCACCCATCTTCTCACCCATCTTCTCACTCATCTTCTTACAGTCTTACCTATCTTCTCACATATCTTTTCACCTATCTTCTCACACACCTTCTCACACATGTCCTCACATATCTCCTCACTCATATTCCCTCCCCCTTCTCTCCTCTCTCCAATCCCTCTCCCATTTCTCCAGGAAGCCCTTCTTTTCTCGTCTCCACTCCAGATATCCACATCCGTATATGTACAGTTCTGTAAGCCATGAGCACTGAACAGGCAAAAGGATGTTGGAGAGGACTGAATCCAGACGAGCAGGTAGAGGCAGCCCTGAGGGATGGGCTCTCTGAGGATAGGTCTAGGATCGATAGTAATCCCGTTCACAGAAAACTAAATAAAAAGACTAGCTAACCACGGTACGACGCGATATAGGATTTTTAGGAAGCGTACGTTACTAATATTATAAAGTCAAGTCCAGAATAGTAAGCACTAACACATCTTAGGTATAAAAGGAAATATCTAGAATCGGACTTACGTAATATAGAAAACATAAAGTATATCACTAAAGCTGTCGGACCCTCAACCCCCGGCAGACTAGATAAAGAGACCGGAAGAGTAACTGTTAAAACGGTACGGAATAAGATACGAAAACTTATGTTGATATAGTAGCGGAAGACTAACCTTACTATTCCTTTAGAAGTTCATGACTTAGTGGCTCCTATAAGTGCGCCTACGAGTAAGCCTACTCTAAAGTATTAACATGTAATACATTTACTAACGAGAGAAAAAGTATATTAAAGATATACTAAGATATACGATTCCTCTCTCGATAGAGGAAAAGGCGCTCACGTTCCTAATAATAGAGAACTACGTCGATATAAAGGAGCGCTTATAGTAGTATAACTACTATAACTACGTTTACGAAGAGTATCGTATAGATTTAAGTACCCTATTAAAGATATATTACTATACTTCTATAAGGTTACAGGAAATATATAAGACGACGTTTAAGGTGAGATACTAAGTCTAAGGTAAAAATAAGACCTCGATTTTCGTACTAACTAACACTAGTAGGACCTCGTTTATATAGTTATATAGAAAGATAGAGAGCTAGAGATTAAGATAAGTTTTAAAAGAGAATTTACTAAAGGAATATAAGATACTCTAAAAAAGTAAGTCTAAAGTAGTTTATTCTAAGGCTTAGGTAGGTTACTAATAGCTTATTTATAGACTAAAACATCTATTATATAAGAGGTTAAACCCGCGCCTTCTCTTTCTACTAACGGCCTCTTATTTCTACTTACTATTATTATCTTAGCTAGTACGTTTAGGGACTATAGTACTATTAAGAATATTCTTACTACTAGACTACTACTAGGTAGAAAGTACTAGATTATAAATTAGACGGAAGAGATATTAAACGATCTAGTCTTTCTAGAGATATCTATAGATAAACTAACTAAGAAGACTAAAAACGAGACCGTGTAAGACTACTAGTATTTAGACTAGAAAAAAAGGGCCGGGTTTATAGAAGTGATAGAGCTCTATACTACTATTATAGCTAACCCGCTAGAATAGGTAACATAGCCCTAAGACTTAGTAGTAGTTACTCTAAGAGGTTAAATAATATATAGAGAAGCTATAGGTCACGTAATATAAGATCGTATAGGATCGCTATAATCTAGAACGATCTCTAGCGCGAGAGTTCTATATAAATAGATAGTATTTCCTATATAGATAGAAGTCTTATACTTAACTTAAATATAGTATCTTTATACTATACTTAGTAACTTATAAAAGATTATTAGTCTTAATTAGTAATAGTATCTCTA
>MU251624.1:0-51475 GCA_019669835.1 Amylocarpus encephaloides
CAATTCACTTGATTTACCCTATTGAGTTCTGTTTACGATTCCTGTGACGTGATACTACGTTCCCAACTGGCCCAGAGTGTGCCACAGTTCAACACATATCAGGGTTAGCTCATATCACGGGGATATATCACGAGGCGAACCGAGTATTAGGCCCGGATCGAAATTTCGAAAAGCTTGGTTCGTTGGTCATACCTAGTAGCTCATATCACGAGGCAAGGCGAGTACGAAGTACTCCGTACAACCTACTTCGTAATGTAAGTACGGTACGGAGGTACAGGCCTGAGTTTTGGGGTAGACGCCAATCACCTGGTCAGGATAACTCTTTACAGTCGGCCAATGGTCAAAGGCTATCGTGTCATACAACGTTGTATTACATTTATTAAGGTTGTATTACGGAGTACGCCTAGGACGGAAGTATCGACCTAAGCGATGTGTTAGGGGTTAACGTTCCCAACGTGGAATTTGAATGCCCCTGAAACTCCGTAGCTAGGTATACTATGTACTTAGAGAGTGATAGTTAAATTTAAGGCATACTAGATTCTCCTTTAAAAGGGATCTTCTAGCTCGAGGTCAGGTAACAAGGGGCGTCTATTTTAAATAGAGTACTATTTAATAGCAAGGGTGGTGATTATTTAGATTCTTTAGTACAGTACTGGAGGCTGGCCTGACAGTTGCATGCAGTCGGATCATCTCTTGCGGGACTATTGGGGCCCGGGCTGCGAATTCCACTGTAGAAGGCTAAATCTTCGCAGGAGGCTTGAGGCCATTCCTTGATGAGCAAGGTTAGGTTGGTGTTTGCGGCTGGATCTTGGTTACACGCAGGCAGACGTGCACATGGCTTTCTCCAAGGCTGACCACAGTCCACAATGCATGATTATATGTTGGCGATTACTCGTACAGTAAGCGAGGAAGGCATCGTGTGTTGTCAGCCTGTCAGGTGATGGGTGCAATTGTTAGCTGACTCCAGACTCTGTCATTATGACAATAAATTGCAGTACTATATGACAATGGATACTCAGTACTGGCATCTGATACGTAGCACTCCGTAGCCCAATGGGCCCAAACAAACTAGGCTCATCATCCAATTGTTGGTCTCAACACAGCCTCGAGCTACCGAGTAGGGGAGAAGCGGTGTGCGACGAATACTTACAGTACATACGGAGTACAATACTGTACAATGAAATATCCCTGACTGTACTCCTTAGATCTTGGATGGTGAGTTTCCGGGATGCGAATTCTTTGCAAAGCTCAATGGGATCACGTGTACTCACGTTGTGGGGGAGAGCTCAGCTTGAAGCAAAAACGGGATGAAAAGCGGGACGGCCTCCTCCAAGTTGAATTCAACTCGTCAACTATACACCGAAAGAACGACAAAGAGGCAAAAAGGTGACGGAAGCTTGCTCTTGCATTCGGATCGAAGTAAGTAGGTATCGGGTTGGTGCCGCGATCCTGGCTCGAGCAGTTGTGGATCCCCCAAACGCCAACATTTCAGACCCCCCCCCCCTTCCCTTCCTTCTTTCCTCTCTTCTCTCTTCCCTCGTCTCTAATATCATCCTCGGTTTTCTTCAAGTCACTGAGCACCTTTTACCTCACTCATCATCCATCATTCATCATCCATCGAGCGTCTTTTTAGGCACCTCGCCTCGCTCAAACAAACATCAATTCATTTGACGTGTCGTCAACAAGGTCAGCACTTTGCACAACCTCACCATTGCAGTCACCCAGCAAGATCTTACAGACATCACTCTCACCCTCAACATTGATCTCCACATCACATACCTTCTATCAAACCCTCAATTGCAATAACAGCCGTGTCCCAAGCACAATATGTTTGACAGAGGCCGTGGCCGAGGTCGAGGCGGCTTCGACCGTGGAGGTGGTGGCAGAGGAGGCGGCTTTGACCGTGGAGGTGGCGGCAGAGGAGGAGGCGGCTTCGACCGTGGAGGTGGTGGCAGAGGAGGAGGAGATCGTGGTGGTTTCCGCCCTGGTCGTGGGCGTGGAGGACCACCTCCAGAGGTCAAGGTCTTCAGGTATGCAACTCGGTTGATTTCATCTTTGATGGGCAGTTCTTGATATCGTCACCTTCAGAGACCCGGCCGTTGCAGGAGGCGCTCCTCCCCGCCCAGACAATCAGACCCTCACCATTGAGAATGATTACATGGCCAAATCTAAGGGTATTGGGAGCCTCGCAACGACCACCCTCGGGAACACCTTTCCTGCTCGGCCTGGCTTTGGTACCCAAGGCAAACAAATCGTGGTATATGCCAATTACTTCAAGGTGAATGTACCAGCCAACTTGGCTGTTACTCGATACAATATCGAGGTCAGCCCCGAGGCCAAGGGTGGAAAATTGGCCCGCGTTTTCCAGCTCCTTTTTGCGCTGCCCGAGTTCGCCGGAGACATCGTCTCAGACATGAGTTCGATGGTCATTTCCAGAGTGCCATTGAATATCCCTGACGGATTTGTGACTGAAATCACCTACCTTGGGGAAGGGCAGGAGGAGCCTTTGCCAGGGGCACAGGTGTATAACATTAAGGTCATCACACCTCTCGCGGTGGTGATCTCAGACTTCCAAGCCTACCTCTGCGCTGTTAATCCCGGCCCGAGCTTCGATCTCAGAAATGAGTATCTACAAGTGCTGAATATCCTGTTCTCACATTATCCCCGGATTCAAGAAGGTACGATTACTACTGGCAAGAATCGCCATTTCTCAAACGATCGCAGCCCAGAGAACGCCAACAACATTAGGATCCTAGGTGGTACCTTGGAATCTCTTCGTGGTTTCTATTCGAGTATCCGTCCTGCAACAGGAGGCCTGATTCTGAACGTGAACGTCTCGCACAACGTTTTCCTTCAGCCAGATAGACTTAGCGTCATTATCTCCCAACTTGGTGCGAGCAATAAGGCCAATATATTGAAAAAACTCAAGCTTGTCAAGGTTAATCTGTTGCACCTCCCGCCAAAGGTAAATAAGAAGACAAAGGAGGAAATTCGTCGTGTGAAGACCATTTTTAATCTTGCCCATCCCGAGGATGGTCGAAAAGAAGATCACAGACCTGATATCAAAGTATTTGGTGCTGGGCCGAAGGATGTGAAGTTCTGGATCTCATCTCCACCACAAGCTACCGGGGCAGAGGCTCCAGCTAAGGGCAAGGGCAAGGGCAAGGGCAAGGGCAAAACCCCGGGTCCGGCTTTGCCAGACAATACATATATTTCAGTGTTTGACTACTTTAAAGCCAGTAAGTTGATACCTGAATGAGGTGGTCTAAAGTGCACTGATTGACTTCACAGGATACCCAAATTTCACCTTGAACCCAGCCTTTCCCGTCGTCAACGTCGGAAATCGAGAGAAGCCCAACTATCTCCCAGCTGAGGTCTGTGTAGTTGTGCCAGGCCAGATGATTAAGCGTCGCCTCAGTCCAGATCAGACGCAAGAAATGATCAAATTTGCCTGTCGAAAACCTTGGGAGAATGCAAATTCCATCATTGGAGACGGAAAGTCTGTTTTGGGTCTCAACAACACTGCCGTTAGTTTTTCTCTCCTAATATTACCAATCTTCCTGTTCCTCACATGAAGCAGGTTCGTTTCGGTCTTGCGGTTGGCCAAAGTCTACTTACAATCAATGCCCGGGTGTTGGCCGCACCAGCAGTGAAGTATAAAAATTTCAGCAACAAGGACACAAGCGTTGCCCCACGATTTGGTTCATGGAACATGGCCGATATCAAGTTCCATACTGGTAGTAACCTAGGTCCATGGACCTACATTGTCTTCAATCATTCTCGAACTGGCTCCTATGAAATTCAACATGTTCGTCCAACGGTCATGAACTTTCAGAGATTTCTCATCAAGTCCGGAATCAACGCGTCAGAGTTGATTACCGAACCACAACCGCCTAAAATAGATCTAGTTGAGGAGACGGCTACCAACGATGATACCATCAGACGGATTTTCAGAGCCATGTGTATCACAAAGGACAAACCGCGACCAAAATTTGTGCTCTGCATTTTGCCCTTCAATGATGTGGCCATTTATAACGCAATAAAAACTGTCGCCGACACCAAGGCCGGAATTCACACTGTGTGCTGCGTTGTGCAGAAGATAATGAAGGAACAGCGGCAAGATCAGTACTTCGGTAATGTCTCGCTCAAGTTCAACCTCAAAGCTGGTGGCATCAATCAAACTCTGGAGCCCAGCAAGCTGGGTATCATTAGCGAAGGCAAGACGATGATTGTTGGTTGTGATGTAACTCATCCATCCCCAGGATCAAAGGAGAATGCTCCTAGTGTTGCTGGCATAGTCGCTAGTGTCGACAAGTTCCTCGGTCAATGGCCGTCCGATTTCCGTATCCAAGAATCTCGAAAGGAGATGATTACTGGTCTTGAAGGCATGTTTTTCTCCCGACTCACTCTATGGGAATCGCGCAACCGGACCTTGCCCGAAAACATCATTGTCTACCGCGACGGTGTCTCTGAAGGACAATACCAGCAGATTCTCGATGATGAGCTGCCTCAACTTCGGAAGGCCTGTCAGCAAAAATACACTGCCCTCGCCACAAAGCAAGGCATCCCGAGAATTTCTATCATCGTATGCGGCAAACGCCATCACACACGCTTTTACCCAAGCACTGTGGAAAATGCTGATCGTTCATCCAACTGCGAGCCGGGAACCGTTGTTGATCGTGGAGTCACAGAGGTTCGCTTTTGGGACTTCTTCATCCAGTCACACGCATGTCTTCAAGGCACTGCACGCCCTGGGCATTACTATGTCATCTTGGATGAGGTCTTCCGTCGCGCCAGATCCAAAGCACCTCATCAGAATGCTGCTGATGCTCTTGAGGAGCTGACCCACAACATGTGCCATCTGTTCGGACGAGCGACAAAGGCCGTCTCTCTCTGCCCACCTGCCTACTATGCAGATCTGTTGTGCACGCGTTTGAGGTGCTACCTCTCTGAGCAGTTCGATCCCAGTGATACATCTGTCACTCCCAGTGTCACCAGCGGAACCACTGGTGCCAAAGATTCGATTCCTGAAATCATAATCCCGGAGAGCCTCAGAGACTCTATGTATTACATCTAGGCTTTGGGCTCTCCTGAACTCATTCCCTTGCCAACCATGATACCCTCGCACAGCACACTTACAACGCAGGGAATTCCATTCAATTATCAATGTCAGACTGATTACTCTCATTCCTCAATCGTGCTTTTGTTTTCAACAATTGGAAAACCTTACGTCCCCCGACACAGCAATACCGAAATGATAACCTGATTTCCAGTGTTCCTCGGGCACATTGCTAATGTTACCAGAGAACCAACAGTTTCTTGAGTTCACGACGCAGCCTATTTTCCTCTATCGAGCACTTTATGCACTTTGCTTTCTGCAGCCAGCGGCTTCCCATTTCCCTACACAGCGACACAACAGTGACAATTTCACTTCTCGCCTTTCTAACACCGCTTGCCCTTCACAACATTGAAACAAAACGAGCTTGTCTTTTCAAAAGGCACCTTCCCTTCGACAACAAATGGATTCTTCTCGGGCAAGTAGATAGGGAGCAGGCACATAGCAGTGGTCATGAGGAGAAGACAGCAGACAGCCTGGTTTGGGTTGGCGGCTTATACTCGGGATGTATCACTGATTTCGTGCCGTAGCTCAGCTTCTGACTTCAACTTACATTCTGCTGGTTGCTTGAGCTTTTTGCGATCAACTTGAATAGCATCTTCCCTTCTAAACAATTGTGATTTATCTTGGTTTTGTGTTTGTGACTATCCTACTTTCTTAAGAGTCTATCCAATCGCCTTTACTCAAGCTATTAACTTTCCTGGTGACTACCTATTACCAACTATGGGTTAGTTCCTTGTACAGAAATGAAAGGAAAGACCAGCTAGTACGTTTTCGTTTGACGTGGTCGGCAAACACACCGTATGCAAATAATAGGTAGATTACATGTACTTCTGCTCCTTCCACAACTAATTAGAGGTCGAGAATCGCACGCCATATCGCTTTATTCCGATGATGTCCTCGCTCTATTCGTACGTAACTCCGTCCATGGTTAAATTTAACACGAAGTCCAACAATGCGATCTCCCTTTAGTGCCCAGAGACCTGCGTGATGCTGCAATTCCTTCGCCACTTCGTCATCGTCCACTTCGCTCCAGCCCAGCTCATCGTAAGGAGTCCGCTCCTTGATTCCAGGTATATGGGCTAACTGCTCTTGGGTCAGCCTCGATGCGTCTTTCATAGACAGGTCCGAGGCAACTAGTCCTCCTGACCAGGCAATGAAGCAGACTGGGTTGAACTCGAAATCAAATCCCAGTTTGATGAGCTTCACCCTTCGGTTCTGCTCGCTTATGTCAATGCTGCCCATTGCGTCACCTTGTAATGGCTCAAAAGCCATGATCCCGTTCTCTAAATCCCATATAGGCGCAGTGACCTTGAAGCGGTGTTCGAACAACCAAGCCGCCATGATTGAGAAGCCGTTGATGCTCTCTTCGTACATGCCTGCACCGAGCTCAGTGACGTGCTGTCGTATGTTGAATTCTACCAGCTTGGATGCCCCACCCGCCCTGAACGCCTTCGTGTATCCTTCAGCTGAAACAAATGTTCTCCCTTCCTGTTCTACCCGGGCATATTGGTCGTCCTCATTGAGTCGCTTGAGGAAGATCCCGAGTCGGAAGCTGGGAGGAAGACCGCCTGCTGACATTTCTAGGTTGAAACAGTTGAGACGTGCAACGTATATGCCTGTTGTATATGGCGCGGCCATCAGTCTGATCGACATCCCACGGTTGGTTAAGGAGTATGGCGAGCCGCCTTTCATCGCCGGTGCTGCCACTATATACCGACAACTTGCGAAGGCTTGCGGGTGGTCGGCGAAAAGACTAGGTTGATTTGGCCTGTTGATCGGCCACGCGAGGATAGTCTGATCATCGGAGTGTTTGATGATTTCCTGTTGTAAGCGGGAAAAGGCCTTCTCTCCCTCGCCATAAAGCATAGGCATATTGACATCGAATATCCCCAACAGACAATAGGCAGTGTCCTCAACACACGTCGTAGTTCTTCCAGCTATCCACGACATTCTCTGAGCAATCGAGTAATTGGTTATCGGCACAGAACCGTCGAGGATTTCCTCATCGATGGCCGTAACTTCGCTTAGCAGCTTTCTCATGCTATGTTTCGTCCCAAGCTGCTTCCATTGCTGATCATAAAAGACGACATCTTGAGGAGCAATCAGTTCCTGCAAGGTCCAGCCACGGGTAAACCACTTGCTCAATCTGATTTGCCGTTCCATGTTACGAAAGCTACTACTCGAATCAACGTCCGAAAGAAAGCCATAGCAAACCGTTGAAGCCTTATACCATCGAAACATCGAATTGATAGCCTCACTAAGCTCCGCGCTGCTCTTCTTGTCGATACAGCAAGTATCGACCCATACGTATTGCAGGCCATCCTTCAAGGCTTGCTTACACGACCATTTAATCTTTCCGAGGCCCTTCTTTTGAATCACTGATAGGGCGGTTGGGCTCTCTATGTCCTGGAGGCTCACTTCACCGTCTTCCCATCTATGTGATAGGATGGCGTATTTCTCCGCATGCTCGTCCCAGAATTCCTCTAGTGCGTATGTCTTCGCGTTGATCAGGCGCATAGTGAACACGTCTTTTCGGAAGAAGGGATTGGCGTGGCATCAGGATCGATGTTAAAAACACAGCCCACTGCAGTTTGCGTACTTTTTGAAGTCGGTCCTTTCGAGAGTCGTGGGTTGTCACTCCCATCTGCGGCTGAAGGAGTAAGGAGGCCGTGTCACATGAGTGCGAGTGGATCCCCGAGTTCCCGCCCCGATCAAGTAGCTTCTCTACGAGGTACGGCTGTAACGAGTAAGCTACCGCGGTAGTAGTACCAGAATAGGGGTGTAAATAGCAGAATAGTGCAATTGCACTCCTCCCTCGGGCGGGTTTGGTGCAATAGTCTAAATTCTCTTTTAGTTGCACCCCTGTTCCTACAGCGGTTAAGTATTGTAGGTTAGTCTTGTTCTACAAACTAGCTAGCAGCAGGAGTTTTCCTCGTTATAGTCCTATTTGAGCTAGAATTCTTGCTCACTGCTTGCTAGTGCCATGCATGTGCGAGTGAGGGCCCACCTACAATACTTAACCGTTACGGAGGTACTGTACAGCCTATAATTTTTCGTATAGTACTAGTAGGGAGGGCTCCCCTACTCACCTCGCTTAACCTAATAAGGCAGTAAAGCTTCTGAGACCCAAAACACCAAACACTAAAATATCTACTTCTATTTTATCTAATTCTTTGTAAATCTACCCTCTACGTCGATGACAGCCTAACATCGAGCTTGCATCCTATTAATAAGACCCCGAAACTAGTGGCTTCCTACTTTTTCCTACACGTAAAAATACTACGCCGTAGATGTTTTAGTGTTTTAGGTCTCAGAAGCTTTACTGCCTTATTAGGTTAAGTGAGGTGGGTAGGGGAGCCCCCCTACTAGTGCTATACGAAAACTTATAAGCTGTACCTCCGTATACCTCCATATGTGCCTCTCCTCAAACGACTTACTAGCCGGAACTCTAGCGAGTTAACGGTAAAGTTTGGCCGGGTTCAAGAGATCAGGAATATCCAACAGAATCGAAGAGCGCCTAAAGTCTAGGAAGTTCTATCTAGACAACTCGGAGTGCACTGCCTGGCGTTAGGGAGGTAGGAATTCTTACTCCATAGCATCGAGGACACCCGTCAAAGTATAGGAGCACACCTATAACATCGAAAAGGACGATATTATGAATATCCGTCGATATAAAGTAAACTCCTCACATTGCCTTTCTCCTTTCTCTACTGATTCCAAGGTTTCACCTTCCATTATACCGTCAACATCTGCACAGCAATGGTTCTCAGTCTAGGGTTAGCCTGGAGTAGGACTCGAGATACTTGCAACATTCCCCAACAAAAAGGTATCCTTCCTTACAATACTGTCAGACGACAAAAGGGGTTCTGTCGCCTGCAAAGACAATAGCGATGTTGTCCACCTCGGTGTCCATGGCTCGGTGTCCATGGCAAAACCGCCAATGAATCCTTGAGCCGTGATGCCGGAGTCGTGAGAAGAGTCCACCCGAGAGACATTCTGCTCATTTTCATGTAAATCCTCGGATGACAAGGCATCACCTCCATTGAGTATCTTTAGATCCCAGGGGAATGACTCTTAGCATTGGGACCATGAGGGCGTCGCCTTCCTCTGTTGCCATTCGAGTTTTCCAGTTTCGACTGTGGCGCCCTCCCGATTCGGCCACGTATTCTAAAAGCCACATACCGAGGAACTTAAATAGTAGTTTCACGCTAGGAACACGAATTATACTCGATTATAGTGTTATTTTTACCGCTTTCGACTGTTTAAAGGTCTAATTACGAAGGATCAAATAAGGTAAACAACGAAGGCATACTCTTATTACAACATTCCGCTTTGGTTTAATTGTTTTGGGCCGTACCACAGGTGCAGCACTCCGAATAGCTTCATTTTTAGCACTTTGTACTTTGATATCACGTTGGAAATTAAGCTTAGAGCCGGTGAGATTTCAGCCTCAATTGCCCTGCATACGCGTAAAGTGCTTGCAGATTCCCCATAAAACTCTGCCATAGGAGGTGGAGGGGATAGTGCCGTTATCGAACGCGTAGTTAACAATAAGCCTTTAAGTCACAATATACTCGCAAGGTAGTTTATAGCCTTGCTCTTTCGAACCCTCATTACCTATGATATATAATTATTGGAACTTCTCTCGAATGTAAGCAGACCCGTAGATGGTCATTACATAGACTTATTATCTCTGTGATTATTAAATACCTGAGCACCGAACGAATTGTTAGACGTCAAACGCCTCATCTCCAGAGCAGCCTGACACGATTTTCGACCATTTGCACACTATCACGAAACGGGAATTGATTTCCCAAAAAGCATATCTATACTTCAATACCATGCCATAACTACGCTCTTCTATGCTGAGTCAAAGTCATTCCCATCACACTTCTTCCCCTAGAATAATGTACAAATCTCCAAGGCTTTTCCTCATATCCTTGCTCGCCATCCATCCATGCGACACATTTCCCACCTCGACAGTTTATGCGATGATACTTGTCATCACGCGTCGAGTCTCCTTTTATTGATCAATTATTAAGTGTTATCCTTTCTTCGCAAATGAATCTTCTCCTACGACACAAATGCACTTCGGTAATATTCCAGGCTGAGGTCCACGGCGTGTTTTAGGTACTTGTCTTCCGTGAGTGGGAGACGGAGAACCTTGGGTAAATCTACCTTCTATTATGCCCGTCAGTATTTACGCAAGACTCCTGTTAGGATTGTACATACCTCGCCTCTCTTTCTCAACGCCACAACATGCTTCGCGACAGCACCGCTGATAGTCTCAACTGCGACCGTTTCCATGAAACTCGGATACCGCGATTCTACGACAACAGCAGGTAGACCAGCCAGCAATCTCTCCAACACCTTCGGGTTAGGGTGACTATGAGTTTTCTGAGTCTCGACAAGTTCTAGGAAGTCAAGATATATCTGGCCACCAAGATGCCACTCTGGTATTGCATCCTCCTTGCCACGGAACCCAGTGAGAAGAGTGTCCAAGACTTCGTAGTCGAGTTCGACGATGTTCTTTGGAGCAACCTCCCGGGCGAATGTTGAATGGGCTTCGTTGAAAGAACCGGCTCTGATCAAACACTCAACCTCCCTCCGAGGATCACGCTCAACGCTGCGCATATAGAGAGCCTTGGCTTTCCAGATCCATGGCGCAGGTATCTTCAAGTCCTTGGTCAAAATGGAAAAGGTGTGGCCATCTTCAGATCCAATCTTCCCAGCGAATTGAGCAAGGTGGGTTTGAATCGACTTTTCTCTAGCATCTGCAGAAGAGAGGTGGAGAAGTACAAATATAGCCTCTAGCCAGCTACTTTCATTGACGAGTTGAGATGCAAATGAAAGAGTCAACTCGTCAGCCTTGTAATCGCTTTTGTACTCGATGATGCTAGCAGATGTCAAGACTTGGCTAAGCTGCCAAGAAAGACGGAAGTCAAGCGGAGATAGCCGCGAGTTCGACGGGGTGAGGATTTCTTCGAGAGAAGTGTCGTGGAATGTATGAAGCTTGAGAAGCCCAAAAAGCAGATCTTCATGAACTTCACGACCGGGGTCCTCCCAGAGTGCTGGTATCTTCTCCTCTACATACCATGCTTGAGGCTTGGTCGTCTCTCGGTCATTGGCAAGATCTTCGGCAAATTTCACGACAGCGGCCTCGATAGGCTCATCTGCGTGGCATCCGTACCAGAGTCGTAGCCCGAAGGCTTGCCGCCAGTTCAGACCGAAGCGCTTAGATATGCTGAATGACTCCAGCCGATCCTCGCCTGAGACACCTTTGGATCCATCACAGATACAAACATTCCCAGCGAGGAGCTCGTAGAGTGCTCGGATTGGTTGGCTGAATTCCGACAACACTTTCGACTTCTGCCATTCTTGGAGCTGCGCTCGAATGTCCTTTCTGACAGAATCCTTTCCACCAATGAGAGCAACCAAGGTAGCAAGATGGAAATTCTTGCCCTTAAGTAGATGCCCACAAGCATCTGGAATACGGTGCCCAGTAAGTGCGGCTATGGCTCTCTCTTCACACGACTTTGCAAGAGCCACATGCTGAGATGATGAGGCATCAACCATCTTCTGCCAGAATATCGACAAATTGTCTTTACGTAGACGCTCTTCAATCATCTCGACATCTTTCAGCGGATCAGGGACCATGAGCTCGTCCCATAGAATGCTTCCAAGAGTCCAGACAAGGTTTTCATGAGTGGCAACGGTGTCTCGAGCTGGTCGATCGTCACAGAAGTCGGACAACAAGAAGCGTTTAGGAAGGCTCGCGAAAGGTACACCGCCCAATATCTCAATGCTTGTCATGTTCTTCTGCTTTCTGAGCATATCTGCAGAGGCCTGGATGTGTGTTAGTAGTGACGAAATACTTGCGAGAAAATGATCTTACCTCGGAGGAGAAATGAGCAAATCGAACATCCCGACCTTCAGATACGATGGCACCCTTCTGGATTACTAGCAACCCATTCTTTTCTCGGGAACGTCTTGAGGATCTGCCAAATGGGTTTGCATTCGCCACCACAGAGTATACCAAGGTGCCGTGGGGGCCCCAGCTCGGCTTCATGGATTCGTGAAAAGCGCGATCTGAAGAGCTCATGTCTTTCATATCACTATCGATGGTTTTGGGTCGCTTTGCATATGGCCACTATAAAGGCAATAATTTAGCAAACATTTTTCATTGCGTGCTACATACATGCGTGGGCTCAACGGACAGCCCCTAACATCATAAAGCTATCATATCAAGCATGGGACGGAATACCAACCTTGAAACCCTTTCCTGTCGCTGAAAATTTTGCAGATTTGACCGGACTCTTTGCTTGGCCAAACAATGAATTCATCAAATCAATGCTGGTAGCGAAGCCATGCCCATCAGGTACCATACTTCTGACTGTTGGTGTTGGTTGAAATTCTGGTCGAGCGTCGTCTTCGAAGCGTACCTGACTTTTTAGAAGGTTACGGTCTTGTTTCTTGGGGCTGACTGTCTTTCTCAAAGTCGCTGCCCAGTCGTTACCCGCAGCAAACTTTTTCTTCGGTGTTTCGGCTTTTTGCACTGCTCTCATGCGAGCTCTTACAAGTGCATTTTGAGCTCCAACATTTTCTTCGGTCGCGTCGTAGTCGTCTTGCGAGCCTTCATCTTCTAGCTCCGCGGTATTGCCAGCTTGCGGATAAGAGCCCGCCATCTCCTGATCAACAATGCTGACAGATTCGTCGTCTTGGTAAACGTCGTCTTGGTCCATTGGCTCATCGACGCCATTTTCTGACAGCGAACCCACGGAGCGCTCATCTAAAAAAGACACCCCATATTGTTCTCCTTGATTTTCATCCCTCTGATTGTCCTCATCGTGTATGACCTCCATGTCAAAAGATCCTGGGAAAACCTTTTTCTTTCTAAATTCGAAGGTATCTTCTGGGTCAGACTCCGTATGGGTGACTTCAGAAGTGGATGCAAAGGACTGGCCCAGATTACAAGACTTTGGGGTTGGAGTGTCCGGGGGTGCGCTCAGCGTGCTTTGTCCAAACTCGCTGACAACTTCTCCATCGGTCTCATCGTCATCGGGGAAGCCATAAGTTGTGAAATGTTGAACCGCGAACGTCCAAACTCCAGAGTCCTTATCATAAGATAGGAATGTAGTGTCAGTGACCCGCTTTAGACGCTCAATATGCTTGTTGAATCGCACACCGCTCTTCTCACCAGAAGGGGTAGTACCTTCCTTCTTTCGCGGCCATGAATTTTGTAAGGAGATGGTAGCAGGCAGATTGAGACCCTCGCCCATGGGTGGTTTCCTGGAAACATCCGAGTAAACAGTACAAGAACGAACTTGAAATTGAACAATGTTACCCATGATATCATCCATCTTCAGCTTGGTGAAGTCGACAGGTTGGGTGAATTTAACCTCACCAATGCCATCTCGTCCAACACGGAATCCTTCGAATCTGCTTTGTTCCTCTCGGCTCATGTTCTTGATTTCCTCCAAGGATGGTATCGACCAATACCGCCCAGGTGTCTGGTCCTCTTGGCCGATGGGTAGTCGTTGCGGACGAGAGGATTGGGGAGCTTCTTCCTCGTGGACAACGGCCAATTCATTGTTCTTCACTTGTCCCATTTCAGGAGCCTCGGTTGCAGTTGCAGTTGCAGACTTGAACAAGTTGGTGCTAGAAGACGGCCGAATATATCCCAGCTCCTCGGAGGAAGGACTCGATCCATTGGTCACAGTCTTGAGAGGGCTGGGCACAGCTGGGGGCTTTGTGGTGTTGCTATCAAATGACACACGTTTTCTTAAGATCCCATTTTGCCCTGGCGTAGCTGGAGGCTGCTGAGGTGTGGGAGGAGTAAATAGATCGGTTCGAAGGTTTCTGTTGATGTTGAGCTTCTTGACACTACCGGCACTGCCATAATGTCTAGCGTGAGGACTTGCGGAGAAGGCCCCAGGGGCGAGAATGCTGTCTTCTGGACCAAAGCTGCGACGAAGACTGCTGGTGGATACACTGGTCTTGAGAGATCGACCAAAGGTACTACCAATAGTGCTTCCGCTAAATGTACCAGGAGTACTTGCGGTGCTCGACGCGCTTCCGGGTGTGCCATAATTGCTGTAAGAGAACCCAAATCCTCGCTTTTGAGGGGTACTGAAGCGCGAAGCGGATGCTGAATTCAATTTGTACATCGGAAGGGCAGCAGCCTTCTTTTGCTTCACACTGCTCGAAAGTGGGGTTGCAATTGGTCCTGGATTGTTGATTTGAGACGAAGCAAGACTCGAGAACAGCGAGGCCCCACCATAAGCTGCATTATCACCAATGCTTGCCGTAAGAGATTGCGAGTTTTGCTGTCCTTGCTGAGAGTTGCCAAAGAGAGAATTCTGAGGCTGGGCTTGGTTTTGCTGAGTACTGCCAAATCCCGTAAACAGGTTGCCTCCCGGTTGTTGATTATTAGAGCCGCCAAAGAAACCACCGCCACCGGCCGGTTGGGATTGGGTGAACAAGGAAGGTTTTTGTTGATTGTTGGTATTCAAGCCTCCAAAGAGGTTGGAGCTTTGTTGATTGTTGTTCTGAGCTTGACCGCCTAGGCCTCCGAACATTGTGCTACCTGTGGCGTTGTTCTGCGCATTGCCTCCACCATTGAACAATGAGTTTGTAGGTGGTTTGACACCGCCAAAGAGGCCAGTATTTTGAGTGTTACTCGCAGCGCCGAAAGTATTTGGGTTTGCCGCCGACTGGTTTCCAAATATCCCACCAGTTGGTGCTGCCGCTGGAGTAGAACCAAACAGGCCTGGAGCAGCTGACTTTGGAGCACCAAATAGGGAATTCGTAGCAGCAGGTTGAGTGTTAGTTCCGAAGCCAGTGCCGAATGCGGGGGCAGAGTTTTGTTGTTGCTGTGCTCCAAAAGCGTTTGTGGTATTTTGCTGCTGGTTATTGGCTCCGAACAGATTTGATCCTGTACCGAAACCTGTACCAGTTGTAGGTGCCCCAAATCCAGTAGCAGCAGGCTGTGATGTTGCTCCCCCAAAGCCGAATGTAGCAGGTTTGGCTGCGGCATTGTTGGTTGCGCCAAAAAGATTAGAACCAGTGTTCGTAGCGCCGAATCCTGTGTTGGTATTGCTAGTCGCGCCAAAACCACTGGTCCCAGAATTTCCAAACAGGTTAGTAGTTGGCTGGGCTGGATTTGTCTGGCCAAAAAGATTTGACGCTGGTTTATTTTGACCGAACAGGCCACCGCCAGCTGTAGTCGTATTTCCAAAACCGGTTGTTGCTGGCTGAGAAGTGCCAAAAGGAGTACTGGTCGCACCTCCACTGCCAAAAAGATTAGATCCAGTGTTGGCAGTGTTAGTTCCAAAGGTACTGGTAGTATTCGTTGCACCAAATGAACCACCTCCAAATCCAGTACTGGCTCCAAAGGCTCCAGGTTGGTTGCTAGCATTGCCAAATTTGCGACCTGCAGTATAATCCGCCAATCTTAGCTCTTCAGGAGACCACTTTTGGTAAGGCTGTTGAAAGCTGATACTCTGGAAAGAATTTTGCTGGTTCGAGGTGCTATTTGGCTCCTTCTCGATGAGGGGCTGGAATGGGACACTGCCAGTGCCCTGACAGTCTGCAGTGGCACCTCCAAGTGCGGTGGATGCTGCGGCGCCAAAAGCACCACCGGTGGCTCCAAAACCAGATCCCGTATTTCCACCACCAAAAGCAGTAGGCGTTCCACCGAAAGCGGGCTTACTCGCAGCAGAGCCGAATAGTCCCCCGGTGCTTGCTGGAGTGGCACCGAAGCCGGTCGTCGCAGCTGGTGTTGAGCCAAAACCACCGAATCCAGCATTTGCATTGTTTGCTGTTGCAGTTCCTGCTCCGAATATACTGCCAGTAGTAGTAGTATTTGTAGCTCCAAAGCCCGATGGCTTGGCCGCGCCAAATGCACCACCCGAGCTGCCAAAAGCACCTGCATTCATTGTCAAGTCAGCAAAAGTCCCTGGAATAGTTGAGAGTTCTTGGTGAAATCGGGTGGCTATGTAAGGACTCCGTCGGAGTTTTCTTCGCATGGGTCTCCAAGAGCCTATTGGTGAAAGGGGTAAGGTCGGAATGCAGAGAAGTCCGTGGTTTATGACGAGCTGAGATAAAGCGAGATGAGTGTAGAAGCAACCGAGTCGCGAAGAGTGTCCAGCGCATGTAAAGCATGGTCGACGTACCTCCAGAGCCCCCGAAGCCACCAGTTCCACTCCCGAAGAGTCCACCACCAGTTGTGTTCGAAGCCCCGAAACCGGTACTGGTCGTTGAGCCAAAGCCTGCGTCGCGAGGAGTTTCGAGTAAGTGACTGATTCGCGCTGAGATCCTCCGATTCCTCGTCGTCATAGAACCGCGGACAAGATAAATGCTGGGGATATGAAGGGAAAATACAACCTACCTGTATTTGTCGTGTTATTTGCTCCAAACCCACCACCGAAGCCAGTCGACTGCTGGGTGTTGTTGTTATTGTTCTGGCCAAAGCCTCCGAAGCCTCCAAAGCCTGACATCTTGTAGATCCTCTTTAATGAAGGCGTGGATGTCTCGAGTTTCTCGTAGTGTAGGGAGGGCAGATGAGGTCCACCTTTGCAGAGGTCGAGACGCGAAGACGCGCTCCAAGACAGGATCGTTGCGCTCAAAGCCGGCGAGCTGTCATGAACATCAGCAAATTAAAAGAAAGACGGGATAGAAACGCGGTGCATGCGCGAGAGAATAGGTTGACGAGGGCGTGTTGATGGTGTGCACTCTTTAAAGGACAAAAATCACACGGCCTCGAAGTTGCGAGGTTGTCTCCGGTGGGTCAGAAGCTCCGGATGCTTTGACCAATTATACTCCGTATAACGCCAACTTATCCACTTTTCTAGTCTTCTCCTCGCTACTCATACACTCATTCACCGTCAAGTTGTAACTGCTGCCTGAGGTCCGTCATTGGATATGAAATCCTGGTCACCTTCAGATTTTATCACTACGAGCTGGGCTTTCTCCTTTATGACTCTGATTACAGCTGCCTGAGGTCCGTCATTGGATATGAAGTCCTGGTCGCCTTCAGATTTTATCACTACGAGCTGGGCTATCTCCTTTATGACTCTGCTTACTGCTGCCTTCAAAAATCCGTGCCTGTGATTGGCTTACTTGCAAGAGCAAGACCAAAAGTCTAGGACATCGCTTAGAGTTCTTATTGAAGTTATTGAAATTACTGAAGTTATTGAAGCTATTGAAGTTATTGAAGTTACTCGAGTATGTAGATTTCGCTACTGCTCTAGGAGCATTGCCTAAGTAGGTGGATGATACTGCTTGGTGAAGGCCGATTCATCCTCTGCTGTCAAGGAAGAACCAATATCAGAACTGTCGTTCACGCAAAACGAAAGTTGACTACAAGACCCCATCTCATGTCAGGTCCCGATAAACAATTCTGCATTCACTCAGAACAAACCACTTTGTCCTGGGTTCTTTGTCGTTGCTTGTGCATCTCTTCTCCACCAAGTAGTTTCCACTTATTACACGCGACCCCTGCAAGAGGGAGAGACCTTGAGCGCGTCCCTTTCACCCTTGTTGCCATCCTCAAGTCAGTAGAAATTGTGTCAACACTTCAACTCCTCCACATTGACTTGTCGCGCATATAAGATGCTGCCACTCTCTATAGCTGGAACACTACACTCAATCTGACCGTGTAACGAGACGAGTTCACCATCCTCAATAACCTCGACTTATGCACAATGGCATCAACCGCCAACCCCTCCTTCGGGAGACCATACTCCAACACCCACGGCAAGCTCCCAGAACGATCAGTCGGCGGCTTCGGTGCAACATCTCACGCATCAACACGAGAAAATGCGCGTCTAGAAAGAGAGCGACAAGAACGGGAGCGCGCACAGCGCGAAGCACAAGCAGCGGCGCAAGGCGGTTCCGCGGCCACCAACCCCATAAACACAATCACAGATGAGCAGCGGGAGGAGATAAATGAAGCCGTAAGTCCCCTGAACCCTCTGACCCCCAATTTGACCTTTGTATGAGGGGATTGGTGCTGATATGAATCGCAAATTAGTTCGGCCTCTTCGATCTAGACAAAGACCAACGAATCGACTATCACGAATTCAAAGTCGCCCTCAAAGCCCTCGGTTTCGACCTCCCCAAATCAGAAATCATCGATCTCCTCACCCAACACGGCATCTCCCCAGACCCTCCCCAACAGCCCTCGGGCCGTCAACAGCCCACGCGACAATCCACTAGCGCAGGCCGGTTGCTTCTCACATTACAAGCATTCCAGAATGTCGCGGCGACGTTGATATCGCACCGAGATCCGCGGGATGAGATATTGAGGGCGTTTGCGCTGTTCGATACCGAGGATAAGGGCATAATTAGTATTGAGGATTTAAGAAGGGTAGCGAGGGAATTGGGTGAGGGACTGGAGGAAGATGAGTTGGTGGCGATGATTGAGGAGTTTGATTTGGAGAATAAAGGCGGGGTGGGGAGGGAGGAGTTTGTGGGAATATGTATGGGTTGAGCACCCATGAAAACGAACTGTGAAAGTGATATTGGAATATTGATTTGCAGCGCAAGACCCAAGAAAG
This sequence comes from Amylocarpus encephaloides, assembly GCA_019669835.1. Lineage (NCBI taxonomy): Eukaryota > Fungi > Ascomycota > Leotiomycetes > Helotiales > Amylocarpus > Amylocarpus encephaloides. Next base: position 18,679 of record MU251624.1, read on the forward strand.
TTCTCGACTACCCATTCTCTGTTGAAGAGTTTATTATTTGTTGTGAGGGATCAGGTACAGCGATAGGAGTTCGGGCGTTCTTAAATGATATTGCATGCTCATGGCAAACAAGTCCATTATATTGCACTTGTTGCTCAAGGTCATTGTCTAATTGTACCGCTTGTGAATCGGTTCACCTCTTAGAATCTAACGGAAGGCATTAGAAAAGCCCCTTGCCAGTCGTGGCGCAATATGATAAAATCGCCCAAACCACCATCAATCGTGGAAAGAGTATCGTTCGCACGCCTGTTTACAGAAGAGAAATCCCCCATCCCTACACCCATATCAAAAAACCAACGAACGCATGCTTAAATGACTTTTGCTTGCTGACCTAGAATTGTATCAAGTCTCCTTGGCCATTTTGGTTCTGCTGTGGTCTCGCGCCGAAAGGATTGCTAGATGGCTGAGCTCCAAATCCACCTCCATAACCATTCGACACCGCTGCTGGTCCTGTTGCAGCTGGAATCTGATGACCTGCACCGAAAGTGCTTGTGTTGCCCCCGTAGGTCGTTTGAGGCATTCCAGTAAATTGGTTCTGAAGGAAAGGATTATTTCCAGTTGGCTGTTCCGTCATTCTATTTAGTCCTGCTCCCGCACTGTTCACAAATGTTCCTGGGGCGGTGTGTTGGGCTGGAATACGGAGATCTCCTGTGTTCCCGAACGTATCCATCCCTTCTCCACTTGCAAGGAGAGCATTCAATCTTGCGTGTTGAGGATCGACCTCCTTAGGTGGTGGTTTGTACGAGGAGATTGGGTTGAACGAAGCGGTTTTCTGTTCTGCAAGAGTCGATAACGTAGGCTTCGACGCTACTGAGCTTGTCTGAGGACGGTTGAGGGATTGCGCAAAAGGATTGTTTGACCCCGTCGGAGTAGCCATGAGGGATTGTGCTTGTGGTTGAGAATTGGTCGCCCAGGGGTTGTTTGTGTTAGTCGAAACCATCGGCTCGGGGACTTGCTGTTGCGGCTGCGACTGGAAGGGACTTGATGTCTGATAAGGGTTGAAGTTTGTTTGTTGAGGTTGGATATTTTGCTGAAGGCCTTGGGAGCCATAGGGGTCAAATGCGCCAGTTGGCTGCGGTTGAAAGCCGTTCTGGAAACCATTATGGTAGCCAGTCTGCTGGCCTGGCATGCCGGTGTACATGTTGCCCACATACCCGGTCGGTTGTTGCTGCATGTTAGGATCAATGGGATTGCCTGACCAGTCAACTTGACTTTGTTGCTGGTAACCTTGGTTGAAACCCGTTGGTTGAGCGGTCTGATGGGCGGTCTGAATCGGACCATCGTCGAAAAGAGAGGCAGCATTCTGGTCTTCCAACTCTCTCCGTCTCAATTCCTCCTCCTCCTTGCTCAGCTTGATAGCTTTAGCCAGATCATCATCATCAGGTTCTCCGTTGCCATTCCTACTCTGACGCTTTTTCCGGTCTTCCTCTTCCTGGTACTTGCTGGCTTCAATGGCCAACCTGTATTCTGCGTCTTCTTCGTCTGCTCGTTGAGCGCGATGCGGACGCGTTCGTCTTTGAGACTGAGGTTCGCTGGTGGGAGCTTGAAACTCATCTAGACCACTGACTCTAGACTTCCAGTTCTTGCGATCGCTTCGTTCGGCACGCAATCTTTCTTCATCCAATATTAGAGAGGTTAGCTCCTTAGCAGAGACCCGAACTGTACTTCGTTAGTCGAAATCTGCTGAAACTCCATTTGGTTATGCTTGCCATTTTGTCCAACGTCTCTCCCGTCTTCATCAATGTACTGGAACTCTCTTAGAGTCTTGATTATGTAAATATTCTTGTGCGCCCATGTAACAACCAGCTCGGATCCCTCGTGGAGGCAGTAGTCGAGGACCTTGAGGGCTTTCAAGACGTGGCGCCAGTTTTTGCCTTTGTCGTTTAGTCGTTTGTCCAGCATATCAACAATCTCATAGAATTCGTTCGACCTGAAAGATAGTTAGTTTGCGAGTCGCATTGCTTGGATGGAACTTAAACATACGAATTGTATGTCATTTGCGCTATTTCGGACATTTCGGACCCAGTTGGGCCCCATGGATCGTTACTCGTCGCTATTATTCAATGAGCCATGCCCGTCGAAACACTTAGCATGGAGACACAAACCATTTCGGACTTTGACCTGGATGCTTGAGTATCCTTTGGTGACATTCTTAACGCTTCTTATGACCTTCGACATGGTTGCGGCGGTTTAGTCTTTGTGCTTGCGGTGGCAGAAGTGTATGTTGTATAGATCAAAGTCGGAGAATTAGGTGTAGAAATATGAAGTATTGCGCGAATACCGTGAATCCCCTCGACCCGCGATAGAAGTGAATTGTACGACAACGACGGAGATGGCGGGAGAGGGAGAAGGCTTGGTGTCGCCTATGCCAAGTCTTGATTGCTTTCCCCGCAACTTGGTTATTGAGATGGGGTTAGAATAAAGATCTTGGGTTTGTGAATACGAATATGGATGGTGGTTCAATTGTTGAAACAGGCATGCTCTTCAGTCGTGGTTGCGAATGTGAGGTGGAGTTTATGCGACGATGGTGGCTCAGACAGCTGGAGCCCATGATGACGAGGAGCGCGCTAATTACTCAGCCAACTTTTATCCGGTTGAACCTGGCCCACGGGCCTGGAATTCCAAGAACTGTCACCTGACAGTATAAGGTACGGTCCCGTGCTGTCCCGTCGCGTCTTCCGTCTTAGTTCTGTTCATGGTCTTTCCTTGTGATTCCCATTATTATTGCCAGAGGATCTGATGGTAGTTGCCAATTGTCGAGGGCTACTTGCTGCAAGAATATTTCGGTTCATTCCATCTGGTTCAACAAATTCACGGCGGCAAGTCGTCGACTGAAACGTTGGCATCTTAAGATGTCTCCCTCGATGCCGGGAAGGGTTCTTGATAATATACATCGAGCGCACACAAACTATCATACAGACCCCAATTCTATGCTACAATTCTGGCTTTGGAGGCACATTCGGCTAATTCTGCATGAATTCCATCACAGCTAGAATCCTCGGGGGTAGTGGGAATGGCCTTTGATCTTTACCTGCCTTCAATGGCTTCTTCTCGATGCGAACCTTGTTAACACAGCTCAGCCAGCGGTCGATATGTGGCGAGGATGTCAGACCTACCCTGCTTTATATGTCTATCCTGAAGAAAGTTCATTTTCTAGCGATATCTGTTGGTTTGCAAAAGAGCAATCTTTCGCTACCACTAGAGATCATGGTAGACTCTCTCCTTCATCCGCTTTGCTTGTGGCTCTGGTTGTTCTAACCAACGGAGGGGGTTTGCTCTCTACTAGTAGAATAAGGCGACGGCAGAGACCTCGTCTTTATGACGGTGACACTTAGTCCTCTAGTCAAGTCCAGGTATCTGGTCGAACGGTACGATCTCCTCAGGTTTCGCGAGCTTCTCTTCCTTTAGCTCTAGGCCAGCAGCTTGTAACATCGAGTGTCGAACTGCGTCGACGCCCATTCTCTTTCCTGCGATCCACTTCTCAGAACTACAGGCAAGAACCTCGCCCCAAGCGTAGACGTCTTCTTCCGGATCTGGCTCAACGACATCTCTGACATCCTCCATCAGTTGCTTTAGGCCGGCTATTCGACCATCTAAGGCTGCTGGACTAGGCGTACGGCTCCCTGGAAACAAGACTTTGTCGGCTTTGGACATGATAATTTGGTGAGGCACCGAATGTTCCTTGAAAAGGGCCAGGATCTGTCTGTCTGTGGCCTTGATTCCATGCTCAGCATCGATGAGAAGGAAGGCTCTTTTAAGCTGTCTCCTCTTTCCTAGGTATTTCAGAACCTCTGTCCCCCATTCGGCTCTTCCTCCTTTTCCATAACCAGGCATATCCAAGACCACCAATCTATTCCTCCCTTCATCTTCTAGGCCACCGATGGCAAAGGCATTCATGAGCTTTGTTCTTCCCGGCTTCGAACTCGTGTGTGCTATCTTCTGGTTCAACAGTGTATTCAAGAGAGAGGATTTGCCGACATTGGATCGTCCTAGGAAGCAGACTTCAGGACTGTCCCCAAAATCCATGGTCTTGAATTTAGGAGCGGACCAGAGGAACTTTGGGGGATTCAGTCGAAAGAACTTGGAGGCATGGGCGAGCTGAGTTGGAGACGGAGGCGTGGTCTCCCAATGATATGATAAGGCATCGGTAGGAAATTTTGTGTAATCTGGTCGTGATGATTTCGAAGTTTGAGATTTTCGATCACGAGAAGTGGCCGTGGTGGTGTTCAGAGATCTCTCAACGCTGACGATAACGCGTTGTTGAAGGCATCGCGAGCCTATCGAACGCCTCGATCCGTTAGACAACAGCATCGAAAGCCTTCAATGGGAAATTCTGCTTGCAAGTTGTGATGATCGCCTTGCAATTTGCAGGAATGCAGAGCACAAGGCTGAAGGAAAAGGATGCTGAGGTGCACTGACCACCCTGCAAATGTACCTGCTACATTTATTCCGTCAGGAACTTCCGAGCTAAGGAGTACAACCGCCAGCAAATTGACACATCCATCAACTTGTTATCATGGCTTCTCCCGTAAAGCTGCGATCAATTTATCGCTCCTTTCTCCGCGAACTTCCATCCCGTCCTCTTGCGGAGAGATCTAAATCACCACTCCAAGCCCGCATTCGCAATACCATTGCCTCCAAGTCCGCCACACCTATCGAGCAAGCAGAGCAATTTCTCCAATACGTCAAGGCGCAGCGAATGTACGCAACGCTTCTCGAAAGATACAATCCCGGCATGAATATGGAAGAAGAGGAGAGGATACGTCTTACAGCAAAGAGGGTTGGAATGGAATTGCCAGTGGAGTTTCTGGTGGAGGGATCAGAGGGCGAGAAAGGCGGATGATCAGGCTCAAATGCGAATTGGGCATTGCATCACGAAGCTGTAGCAGGACGATGGAAACTTCAATCTATTCCCGAACGACCTCTGTCCTCTGGGAACATGTCTTCGGCGGCAGTCAATTACGTGAACAACCAGCATTCGCCAACACGACATGCAAGCCATGTAATCGATAAACATGGAGCAAATGTAATTTTATCATGTACATTACCGCTGGACATACACAATTCCACTAACGCTGTACCACACCTCGAACTTTCAACCCAGTCTCAATATGTATTCGTACTGCTTGCTTGGCCTCGATAGTACAGCTTCTTGTTCTATATCTGGCACGAGTAGTACTCGTTTTGTTTCAACAATAGAAATGGGAAATAGGAATCCTATGAAGTGCCACTGGGTCCTTTCTTTCCAAGGGAATACATGTATCTTCTGGTTGCCTATTGTATGTACGCTGTACGAATTGACCTTTCAAGAATAGATAAGTGCTCCATAAGTGTGGTTTCTATCTCAAGCCTCTAGTAGCCTGTTATTGCCTTTCTTGAAAATTCGAACACTTCTGGCCAAAATTCTACGTGTCAAGACAACTCTTGCCTCAGCAAGTCCATGCCAAAATAGACACCGGCCTCAAATCTTCATCACGAACCAACGAACCCCAGGGCTGTGTCTCCAACAACAGGATGATGATCTTACGGGCCCACTTCTGGATCCTTAAGACCCATCAGGAGTTGGCTTGGTCGCAGATGGATTCTCTAGGATGGAAGTCGCGTCCACGTGCAACTTCTGCCACATACAGTACTATTTACGAGGTTACATACTGCAGTTGACTCGTCTCGTCACAGGTACCTATCCTTTCAAGAGGAATTTTAACTCAATTACATATTTCTTACTCATGGAATAAGCCATCTCTCTATGAAATTTCCTTTAAAATTCTCGAAGTGTAGCGTACCATATAAGAGGAAGAGGGTAGGGGTTTGAGAATGACCGGGTTTCGTACCCGCGACCTTTAAGAACGAGAATAGAATAAAATTGTAACTACTTACTTAAAACTTATAAGACTTGGACTAGGGACTAATTAGAACCGAAACTGCTTCTTTAAAATTATCATATGTTTTTTACGATTTTTCCTTTATTAAAAATAATTCTAATTCGTGTAACGTCTGTCCCTGCGTGCCGAGACGCACCCTGTAACGAGACGAATTTTAGTTTTAAAATCACAACTTTTTTCTCAATAAGTTAATAAAGTTGTTATTAATATATTACTTTCTTTAACTATTTCTCCCTAAGGAGACTTCTTGGCAACAAGAAAAAGAGTACATTGATTTATGCTGTCGATTGTTTTAATCACGCCACCCATCGCCGCTCCCGCTCCAGTCCCCTGCTGCCTGCCGATAGAATGTTCGAGAAGCCTGCTCTTACGCCGCGCGACACCATGTACGCCACACACGTGACTAACCCTGAAAATTATGGCTAAGTAGAATATAGCGAGCCCGGGCGTGAACATAGTAAATTTTATCTCGGCTAATGTGCATTACTTATCACTAAAACATGTTGACCCTCATCGCACCGGCGTAACTCCCGGATTGCATTCTTTTCCTCTCTGAGTGTCTTTAAAATTTGGAGTCATATTATTTCGTGATAAGACCTTTCCCCACGTCCTCCGAATTTTGAAAAAACTTCGATAGTCGCGATTAAACAGGGGGGGGGACAGCGCCGTCACTCATCTCCTACATCACCATCACGACGGCGGCGGGATAATATGGACAGAGCCAGTCAAGTCCTAGCCCAAGGCGTACCTCCTGGCGTGCCTACATCATACCGTGCTCTTGCAGATCATCATGGCAATGTCTCCCACTCTACACTCCATCATCGTGCTCGCGGACGACCCTCGAGGAAAGAGAAGGCCCAAGGCCAACAGTACCTCAAACCGTAGGAAGAAGAGGTTATTATTAAGTATCTATAATTTAATATATTAGTGGCGATAGTAGGTATTTGAACCCGATAATAATCTAGCTAGCGAACACCTATCGAAGCAACTAGATCACGTTTCCTACCCCTGGATAGTAGTATACGTACTCCGACTCTAGATATACCGACTCTAAGATCAGCTTAGAGTGGCTTAAGCGTATATTTAATCCCGAAACAAAAGAACAAGCTGACAAGAAACCACGCGTCTTGATCTACGACGGCTTTGGAACGCAGGAGACCCTTGAAATCTTAGAGTTCTGTTTCGAGAATAAAATTCTTTTATGTCGTCTCCCCTGTCATACCTCCCACAAGCTCCAGCCTTGTGATATAGTACCGTCTGCTCCACTTAAGGTAGCTTATCGCGACCAGGTTGATCGACTCGAATAAGGTGGTGTAAATATAATCGTTAAGGAGCACTTCACCTCTTTATATAGTCCCGCAAGGAAAATAGCGTTCACGCCAAAGAATATTAAGGCCGGCTTTGCTATAATTGGTTTGTTCCCGTTTAATCCAGATAGGGTGCTTAGAAGTTATGCCCGCTCCCCTAGCTGGACTAGCCACTCTAGGAGCCGATGAGGTAAAGGTAGGGTCTTATTAGTAAGACGTAGAATCGTAAACGCCTGTAACACTAGTGTTAGTAGAGGCTTTATATCACTATAGAACCTGATCATCTAACAGGATGCTCATGCGCTTAATGAAACGAGTAAACAGAACCTAACAAGGCACCTATAGAAATGTACTAAAGCTTTCCAGAAATCATCTACTCAGAGCATCCTCCAAGAGGATCGAATTCAATTCCTGACCACAATTAATAATGAAGCCAAGGTTCGACGATCGACGAAGTCGTTGGTGCTAGGAAAGGCGAAGGTTATAAGCTATGAGGACCTTGAGGAAGCACGAGCAAAGCGTGTCGTAAAAGATTCTGCCTAAGTAGCCAAAGGCAAGGGAAAACGCGGTCGGAAGAGCAAGAGTAGTCCGCCTGAGCCAGAGGAAGACACTACAGAGACGGCGAGACGCGGGCGAAAGCGTAAGAGTGCAGAACTTGAGGCGCCAGAGCCAACGAATAAGGTGGCGCGGATGAGCAATGCCCCTAAGCCAGCGAGTGCCTTGGTGATGTAGGCTAGTAGAACACAGACTGCTGATAATGAAATTACGCCAGAACCGTATAGAAAGGAAACTTGGAGAGGCAGGCTCGCGCTGGCGATATAGTACTAATTGCTTCCAACTTGCTACCCGACACAAATGATCCGTATTTTAACGTTCATAAAATAATTACAGAATTGGTCGTAGAAAGCCGAATAGTTAGAGCACATCTACAATTTGTTGACCGTGATAATCGTAGGTGGTGGACTTAGAAGAACGTCACGTAAGCTCGTAACTTACGACGACTCCATGCTTGTAGATGAACAATCATCCTCGTCGAAAATCCAGTGCCGATCTATGTAGTACGTAATGAGCTACTTCTTTACGTGGGATGGGTAGCTCCGCGAGACGTCGAAGCCGATGGTTCTACAAAGGTCTTGTGCTTTCCCCGTCCATATCTTATTGTCCAGAACGTCAGCCCTATGACCTTGCGAGTAGCCACTTATTGTACTTATGATAGGATACCGCGCTCCTCGATCAAGCCTCGCGAATGCTTTGACTTCCTCCCCGGGTCCGATCTTATAGCTTGTATTAGCCCTATAATACTAAAGCAAGTTCGGCGATATCTTACTAAAATACCCTTGATGGATTTACGATGACTTCGCCCCGTTGAGGGAATCCCGGCTCATGATTTCGTGTCTCGTCAAATAAGCCAAGATTTGTCTCCTCTTCCTGTTCGCGTCCGGGTGTACCATCACTATATTATTTGCTCGAGATATACGCTCTTCTTCGTCCCGTTTAGAAACAGCGGCAAAGTCAGCTACACGTTGTCCATTAGCATCCACTGCATATATACTAGTACCACTATCGATGAGGAATTGGACAGTTTCAAAACGTCCCCATAGAGCAGCCTCTATCAATGTAGTTCTACCATAATAGTTCCTCTAGTCAATGGAGACTCCCTTCTGTTTTAACCATTGACAGTATCTAATCCAGCATCCTCAGTTACGGCAAGAAGGATCCCGTTGTTCCCTTCGCGATCAACGGCATTCGTAAATGAGTCTTCGGGATATACGCGGAAAAGAGCTTCGAGTTGTTCTATATCCTTTGTATAGTATGCCGAAATATAATATTTAGAGCGAAAGTATTTGTCGTTCATAAAATCTTACCATACATCATCGGGATAGGTTGGCTGCTTATCGAGTTCTTCGGAATCAGATAATCTTATATTATCTAGAGAGTCTACGATCGCGACCTCATCTTTTACGGTAGCCTTATCGTTCTCATCTAGGTAGCTCGAGTCTTAGTGTTTATCGAGCAGACGCCGGGGCTGAGACCTTAGCGAAAGAGGATCACAGAGCCGACCTTAGTGGGTCATAGTGTAGATTATACTTTCTTCTTGTCCAACTCCTAGCTAAAGGGAATAGTGAAGTCGGATTCTTCGTCGGGGTACAGGATTCGGTAGGATCGGCCACCAGATTTATGGTAGTAATCAGTAGACCGGCGCTGCATGTCTCTTGGGAGTTCTCCGACCCCGTGCCCATGGGAACTGAGGCAGAAGGCGCACTCGACTCGAAGAGTGCTTACAGACCAACAGAGCACCAACGCTGTTGGAAGTGCTTTCATTATCAGTGTAATTTGCGCGCGTTGGATAGGCGGTCGTATAAGCCGCTGTTTTGGTTGACCGATCGAGGAGTGTCAGCAATGGATATGTGTATTGAACGCGTGCTCTGGAGCAGTTCTGTCACCATCTGAGCCGCTGTTAACGTCGTCATCACAGTCTTGCGTGCTGATACCGTGCTCTTCTCGGCAACCTTTCAAATCCGTCATCAATAAGGTTATCTTCGAATTCGTTAGCAATTTTGTAATAGGAGCCCCTTTGGAGGCTAGAGCTAAAAACCAAAGCAGTTCGTCGTTCTACTGTACTGTAGCCAGAGCGCAAAACAATTTGAGAAAAGAAAGTTTCGTTAAGTGGAAAAGCCGGAAGTGGGGTATATCTTAGCCCAATGAGAAGACAGCCGATTTCGTTGGCAACGGGCGGCCTTTAATAGAGTGAGGATGGTGGTGAAAGTTCGTAGGTAGAAAGAAGGAGGATTGCAACATATATGTGTATAGTAGTCCTCTATAGGTTGGATATCTCGCCATTCAAGGAAAGCATTGATGATTGCTTTAAGGTTTTGAAAAGGGCGTTCGCGATATCGAAGGATTATCCGCACCGGAGTAGCCTGACTCATTTCGTCCTAAGCGTAAGAAGGATTGCTGGTATAGCTTGGGGAGGCAGTATTATCGGGGGGCTAAAAAAAGGTACATTTGCTTAAGAATCTGAACCAAGGCGAGAGGGAGGTATCTAGATTCTGAATCGAGGCCTCAGGTATAGATTACGTAATAAGGCAACAGCCATAACTTAAGTTACTCTCCTCCAGACAATAGTAACATCTTTTACTTACACCTCTCCTGAATCAACTCTTCATGCCCCTAGGTGCTACCGCCGCCTTCTCAGTTATATCTCGTTCTCGATTTCTACTGCAAAACATATCCAAATGTCGATCTCAACAAAATAGTCCTCAAAGTCTTTAAAGTCTCAGGATCTGATTCATTGTGCGTTACCTCTTCTTCTACGACCTAACTAAACTAACTATATTCAGTACATTTCAGGATCTCGGAGAGGTAGCTCGCAAGCAGGCTTACCAGCGATCCGTTTCTCTAGATTGGGGGGAAGGCAGCTAGTCTAGTCAGAGGAATTAGTCGGTATTGTTCCAGCACAAGGAGGACAGGATCCCGCTATATCCGTGTCTTGCGTATCGAGAGCCAACGGGAGATCTCTCAGAAACCCGGAGGCAGGTTGGCATGGGTCGTCTGCAACCCTTCTAGCGTCTATGCAATATATAATGTGATCTCGATTCATGTGTTTGGGAGTACGCGTACAAGCTGCGTATGTCTTGCAAGCCCATTCACACATTGCGTGAGAGTGAGGGAAGTCGGTTGGAATTGAATGTCGCAGAGAGAATCTTGACACAAAGCAGATCGTGATGCGAGAGACGAAGCCTTGAAAGAAAAGGTGGCTCGAAGAGGAGACGATCTGTATTTAGAGAATTAATGGTCTATTCTACAGCTCTAAACACCGTTCGAAAAAATAATTCACTTCGTTCTAAGTTATACGGAGGCTTCTGCGGGGCTGTTGGATCGAATTTGTGATGGTATACTGCTGCTTCGATGGAGGGGGCAACAGAAGTGAATATTGCCCGTACGGTGAGACTTGCGTGGATTAGGATCTTGTTTCGGATATATGTCTATTCTTGTCTGAGTAATTGTATAGTAAAATACTACAACTATAGGGCTCTAAATATCATTAAAATGGTACAAGAAGTCAGATATATATGTAATTAATGAAATAACCCTAAAAGAATTGTCCTAACGCCTTACTCTAGTTGCCCCAAATAACTTCCCTTTGGCGCAAAAGCCCCCTAACCAATTCGATATCATCCTCCTCGAAAAACGCGATTCCGGTACTATTAATGAGCGGAGTTGCCCTTATTGATCCTACCGATATTAACATATTCATAGGTTGGGTTTTGCGGCAAGCCATAGTGTGGAAATTTAATTAATAATACTATAAAGTGTGGTTGTTGACACCTCTATTTACAAATCGCGTATTAGGACTAGTGTAGCACGGAGGTCGGCACTCGCGCAGAACGCGGCCGAGTATTTTAGCTTGTACCTACGTACTCCGTATCAATAGCAACGCGGGGAGCGAGGTCTTGGCATTGAGCATGCCGCCTCTGCCACAACATTGAAGCTCCACGGCTTGAGGCAATTCGCACAATGGCCAGTGGCACCCTCGAAGCGCGTTTTGGGCGCCTATCTGTTGATGATAACAAGAAGGATCCGAATAATAGAAAGACAACGTACCCAAAATTCAAGGTTTGTATATCCGCTCGCCATCGGAGGCGAACGCTAATATACGTGTATAGACGACGACGTCCTCGAGCACACAGTTACCTCAAAGTTCCAACCGATCGAACTACCTTCTGAAGGTTGCAATAGAGAACAACAGCAACTCGCCACTTCGAAACCCCGTTGTTAAATCTGGAAGATCAAAGGGATCAGAAGAATCAGTGGACGTTGGACAGAAACCTTGCCCAATATCTAAGCAACCGCCTGTAGCACCAAAACAATTCCATCTTGGTATGTTCGAAATTGGGCGGCCTTTAGGGAAAGGAAAATTCGGGCGTGTATACCTAGCGAGGGAACGTAAAACTGGCTTTGTTTGCGCACTCAAGGTTCTTTATAAGAGCGAAATCAGAAAGGGTGGCGTCGAGGAGCAAGTTCGACGCGAGATTGAGATTCAATCTCATCTTCGACACCCCAACATCCTTCATCTTCTCGGCCATTTCCACGATAGCAAACGGATATTCTTGATTTTGGAGTTTGCAGGGAGGGGAGAGCTCTATAAGCATCTGACGCGCGAGGGGCGGTTTCCGGAATGGAAAGCTGCCCAGTATGTCGCCCAAATGGCCCTGGCGCTCCAATTCTGCCACAAGAAGCATGTCATCCATCGGGATATCAAGCCGGAAAATATTCTTGTTGGGATTCATGGCGAGCTTAAAATTGCAGGTGCGTTGTGCCCTCATTCCCTCTGCAACTTGCGTCGCCAGCCAGCCCTTCCCTGTGTCAAGAACAGAGCTCGCAAAGCATGTCCTAGGCGCCACGAACCATATGGTGCCAGAACCTTTCGCTCCTGGCTAAACACCATTGAAAAATCCATATTGATCTTGTGACAGATTTTGGATGGAGTGTTCATGCCCCAAGCCAACGAAGAAATACCTTGTGTGGGACTTTGGACTACCTGCCACCGGATATAGTTCGACAGCAGTGGTATAGCGAGAAAGTCGATTTGTGGAGTTTAGGAGTCTTAATGTATGAGTTCCTGGTGGGCAGTGCACCATTTGAGGACTCGGTGGTCCTGACGCACAGGAGGATTGTTCGTTGTGAATACAACGTACCAAATTTCGTGTCACGGGAGGCCAAAGATCTGATCGAGAAAGTAAGTCAATCTTCTAGACTCCCAGTGATTGAAAATCTAACATTTCAGCTTCTGGTTGTGGCTCCGGAAAAGCGAATTTCACTCGAGGAGCTGCAGGAGCACCCGTGGATCGTCAAGTACTGCGTCGAAGGGGAGCGGGCTAGCATGAGGAGGTCGACCATGGCTAGCGGCAAAAGTTCATCTGACGGCGAGTCATCAAGGAGTTTTGGAGTTGGCGAGTGAAGCTACGCCGAGAGTTGGGGAGTTTGGATTTGAAGTTAGCTGGGGATACTCACTCCCGTTAGATGTGCACACTCATTCCATCAGCTTTTGGACTCCCCTGACTCCCATCGGTGGAACGAGATCATTCGTCGAAAGATCAACCGATATGCCTATCCAGGGGCAATAGTACTGCGAACTTCAACTCAATTGGTTCAAGTTCATCAAGACTTCAAGTTCATCAAGAGATCAAGTTCGTCAAGAGATCAAGACAACTTCAAGTTCGTCAGGCCGAGGAATTCCACCTCTCTACTGTACTTAGTCGTGAGTCTAGCCACACAAAGACTGCTGTCACACTGTGCCGCTGACCAACAGTTGGCAGCCAACTGTTGGCTTCTACTGTTATGTACTACAGTCTACGGATACCACGTACAGTTACTACAGTACTGTACAGTAGAACAACCGTCAGCCATCAAGCCTGATCAAGGATCAATGCCCATCATCCTAATTTCCACCTTCCAAGCATCGACTTTCGAACCATCCCATTTGATCGGGTCGAGCGTTATCAGGTCACCCCTCGACCCTCGTGGGTCGTGACTCGTGGGCTTTTATTATATTTTTAGCACTCGTTATCGTTCCAAATTTCTTGTGCTCATGAGATGAGCACCGCGTTTGACGTACAGTCGAAAGGCGGCCTCGTGGATCGTCACCGTGTCACACTTTGAGGAGCCAAGTCGACCAGGCTCTCGATTGAAATTCACCTTGGGACTGCGATTGCGAGTAGCGACTTACTCCGGAGTCTGTCGCGACTATCGCGCACACTTCACATCAAACCTTAAATTCCGAGGGCGTCATGCATGGTCAGATTGCAGGGCCAGTTGCAACCATGAAGCCGCGTCCGGCTTTCGACGAAGCCGTTGTGTGTCCCCAGAAGCTGCAGCCACGGCCAGCCAGCCTTGAGATCTCCCTCATATAGGATCCAGAATTAGATAAACATCTCACTGCCTTGTGATTGCCACATGGACCGGCTCCAACCTCCCACTTTGGACGGTGTCGCCTTCTCGCCATCTCGCCTCGACGGGTGGAATGTCGACTCTGTCGTATGACACCCAATACAGGACAGACAGTGCAGCATACAGTGCAGTATACAGTACAGTATACGGGACGGTTCCCGTACATGGCACCCACATCGTTCGCACCCGACGGAGCATGGTTGACTTGTCGTTGATTGTTCTGCATCGCGAAAACAGCCCGTACGGTACTGTACGGTACTGTACTGTACGGAATGGAGCCACCTTTGGGACGGTGGCCTGAGGCCCTGACCGTGCAATGTACAGTCGACTCGGCATAAAGCGAAAGGCGGAGTGTAAGCGCCGACAGAGTCGTACGTCGAATCGCGAATCTTCTGATGGGCTGTGATTGGACGTGGACATGGGACCCAAGGCAGGTCAGGCCTTGGCTCCGACCTGAGTTGCATCGACTGACCGGCCAGGCCTGTGTGAGTACGGGTACGGACGACGAGTGACAACGTGCGGAGGTAGTCTACGGAGTACGGAGCAGCACCTCACGCGAGAACCGACGGCCACCAATGACAAGCCTCTCTCGACCCAAAGAGTGGGGTTTCTGCGGGTCTACCCAACTCTACCTGTGCCAAATTTGGACCCTGCGAGGCTGCGAGTCTGCGAGATCTCTTGGTTTTCCCCCTTTGCTGCAGCACCGTGAGGGTCCTAGCACAAGGAACCCCTTGCCTGCTTGACCAGTCGACCGTCGACCCGACCGACCTGTCCCGTCCTCCCCCAGGGGACGTCTCGGAAAGACTTTAAGGATGCGGACGCCGACGCCCAGAACCCCTCCAACCTCCAACAACGACGAGCCTCAACAATCCCGTCATCGCCCTCCTCGCCGCTCTCCCCGCTGCAGTATGTCCAGGTGAGCTTGGAAAGGCAGCCGTCGACAAGGCGAAGTGCGGACGAGAGACGAGAGCGACCAGAGCGAAGAGGGACGAGAGACAGGAGAGAGAGGAGAGAGGAGAGAGGAGAGAGGAGAGTGGACAGTGGACAGTGGACAGAGACTAGAGAGACAAGAGAGACGAGGGAGACCAGAGACAAGAGGGAGGACGAGAGAAACCAGAGACACCAGAGACACCAGACAGACTCAACAGGCCAGAGAGAAGCAATCGCCATTGGCGGCACTTCTATTAATAGACGCAAACATGGCTGCCAGTCTGAGAGACCTCACCGCTCGACGACGAATGGACTTGAGTCCCATAACGACCTCGCTCACAGTCCAGCAGCCGTACCCATCGCAGACGCCAATATCTGCCATCTCGTCGAGTGGGCTAAGTGCTCAATTTGGATATCAACCGGCCACGTACACTCCAGTGAGCGCCGTTCGACAGTACAATCCGCAGCAATGGACCGCGTCTCCAGCTGTAGCTGCCGAGCCCAGCAACCAGTTTCGAGGGCATCAGGAGACGGAAGGTATGGCTAAATTTCCACATTTCTATATATATATATATATATATTAAACATGGAGGCGTGATCATCGAAATGGCAGACTAACGGAACAACGTAGCTCCCGCCCCGCCTCCTTACTCGCCGCCTCGAAGCCAGCCAGTCTCTCAACGTACTTCCACCGTATCAAATGAAGAGCCCTTATCTGGAGTCTCCCCTGCTGCGCGAGCGTCTCCCTCCAATATATATAGATCCTCCCCCGAACCAGGAACCTCCCATGCCTTCCCGCCTCCTCCCCCTTCTCGAAACCGAGCAGGCTCCAGTGATAGACCACCAAGCTTGTTTGGTATATCTCAATTCACCCGACGTGCGGCTCCAGAAGCCCAGAGACCGTCCCCTGAGCCCACGCCAGGTGCGCGATTCACGGAACATAGACCGTCGCCTGAGATTGCCATAAATTCACGATTCACGGAACATAGACCTCCTCCAATTGCCACGGAGCCTCCACGACGAGAAGAAATACCAGCGCCCGTGCCCGTGCCCATACCCCCTATCCAGCGTGTGTCCCCCCCTCCACAAGCACCAAGTTCACGAAGAGCCGCCTCCGCGAGTGCTATTAGCACGCCTTCAACGTCTCGTTCACGTGGGTCGTCTTCATCAAGATGGGCGCCTGGAATGCCATTGCCCCCTCCACCACCTGGACCGCCCCCACCGTCTCAGTCTCGATCACATAGTGTTTCCGGATCGGAAAGAATTGTATCGCCCCCCACGAGAAGGCCTCCCCAACTATCATCAAATTTGGGCCCAGTGCCACCCACTCCAGCCGGATGGGTGGATGAGGATCCTTCCGGGCGAGGAAGATCACCAAACCGAGCTCTCACCATCGACACATCGAGCGTTGCTTCGACCGTTCCATCATCCTCGGCTGCAGAGTCCAACTCTGGATCCAGTGTTTCTGGCCCCTCTTCCGGTCTTGCTCGGGCAAAGCATGTGAGAGGCGAGTCGAGGAGTATTCGTGAAAGAAGAAGTGAAAGTAAGGCTAGAAAGGGCCCTGTAGCTGAGGAGAACTCGAACAATCCTTGGGTGGAAGCCATCACTCCGTCTGATATATCAGTCCCGTCAACAGTCCTCGGTCGGCGGCAGACGATCAAGAGAACAACGCCAAGAAGTGGTAGATTTGGAGGTGAAACTCCAATGTCAGCCGACGTGGCCTATTTAAACACCCCAGGGACTTCTGGATCAAGAGGCTCGACACCCAGGCCTCTGGCCTCGTCAAGTCGACTTGACGCTCCTACGCCCCCTTTCTCGCCCAACCCATCTCAACCTCCGCTCGGCCAGACCTCGCCGGCAATTCCACCCAAGGCCTTGCCTACTCCTCCAATATCAAAACGAATTCCTCTCGATTCCCCAGCACGTCCATATCGGATACAGACAGACGTGCCCTCAGCTAGCCCTTCCGGTGGCCCCTCACATACAAGACAGGCCTCACGGCCACCAAGTTCGTTGGCTTCAAGTATAGGTGAAGCGTGCCAGATTTCACCCACCCAACAATTTGCCATGAGTTCCATAGAAAGACACAAGGCTTTTGCGAAGCGGGAGGCTGCAGCAGCGACTGACACAGATCGTGTGCGTATGTTTGCCGAATTCTTCGTGACGGAATCACGCATACGGAGGGAGAGATATGCAGGGGCCATTGACGCTATGGGATCGGAGATATTAGAATTGACTCGTGATCTGTTCCGGCCATATACACAGAAGGAAAGGGAACAAAGCGTCATGTCACGGAACAGTGAATGGACGCCCGAGTCTTCTGCGGGACCACTCTCACCCCCGATGAGATCACATAGAGGATCGTCAGGTACACCTCAACCACAGTCGGCAAATACCCCTGAGTCTACAAACCCTTCGCCCGCAGCTGGTGGAAGACCAGAATCGCAATGGTGGAATGGTTACATGCCATCATTATCACCAATCCCAAGTATGAGTGTAAGTACGGCGTTGGATGAAGCGGATTCTCGAGGTCGTCCTTCTAGTAGATGGTGGGAAGTCAGTCAGGATGGATCGACAGGCACCGGATCAATGAGAATTGAAAGGTCGAAGCGAGAATCCAAGTACATGGGCATGCCACGTGAACTTCGAGAAGCTCTACAAAATGGAGACCCATCTGGACTTGAACACGGCGAGAGCATGTCGGGAGCAGGGCCAAGTCACAGACAGTCCTACGGCCCAGACGAATACCCACCGGAAAAGACAGGCTTACACGATGCCCACGAGACACACTTATCCATTCATCCCCATCTAGCAAACACGCCCGGTGCCTCCTACTCCCCAGCAATCCTAACTCCAAACCCCAACCATCTAGACGTCTCCCGCCTTGTAACACTACCACCACCATACCCACGCCATCACCCAGCCGTCAACAACAACCACCCTGACCTGACCTCCATCCGCACCACGGTCCGCACCCTCAGCGACTTCGCCGAAGTCGAAGCCACCAAAGAACGCTTCCTAATCTCCTCCACAAAATCCCGCGAAGACAACGCCGCCGCAGCCTCTAAACGCCGGAATTCCCTCCGCTCCAGCATCCAACGCGAAATTGCAGCGGGGACAATGAACTACTCCTCCGCCGCCTCGATCGAGAAAACCGCCGAAGAGGCTGCCTCGGAACGCACGAAAGAAGAATCCAAAGCCGAATTCGAGCTCTTCCAATCGCAAGTCGTGATGCCCCTCAACGATTTGTTAATGGAACGGGTGACGCGCTCCACGGACCTTTTCTCGCAACTGCGCTCCAAACTCTTCGTCGATGCTCAGGAGCAAAACCCCAACTCCACGCAAGAAGAAGGGGACGAACAACCTGAACTCCTGGAAAAACTCACGCTCCTGAAATGGATCTTTGAAGCCAGGGAACTGTTGCAGAAAGAACTTTTCGACTTGCTAAGTGACCGCAATGATCGGTATAAAGATATGGTCATCATGCCATACAAGCTCGCGAACAACATACCCAAGATCGAACACGCGGAACAGTTTTTTGCGGAGGACGCGAGGAAGAGGAAGTTGGCGTTTGAGCAGGAGGTGTTAAAGAGGACGGAGGAGTTCATGGACATCATCGAGGAGAATGTCGTTCGGGGGGTGGAGATCCAACTCAGTGCCTTCTGGGACATCGCGCCGAACCTCTCCCACATCCTGACCAAGATCCCACCCAATCTCGAGAATTTCAACATCCAAATCCCCACCTCAGAGTACGAGGAGAATCTCTCGTACTACGACTTCCCGATGCAATACCTGTATTCGTTATTAAGTCATTGCGAGAAGAGCACGTACCAGTTTATTGAAAGCCAGACGAATCTGCTGTGTCTGCTGCATGAGGTGAAGAGCGGCGTCACGGCTGCGAATTGTAAGGTTATAGGCAGTCAGCGGGTTGCGCAAGGTGAGGATAAGAGAGGGGTGGAGGAGGAGTTGAGGGCGGTGGAGGGGGATGAAGGGGGGAGGTTGACGGATGATTTGAAGGAGAAGGTGAGGTGTGTGGAGGAGCTTTGGGGAAGTGCGTTGGGGGAGGAACTTAAGGGTGTGAAGGGACGGCTTATGGGGTTTTTGATGGAGAAGGGGGGGTGGTTGGATGAGGAAGAGTGAGTGAATCGATGTCGAATCGCGGGATTCGATTTGTGAACCAGGAGGGGAGGGATGGAGAGTTTTCTTTTCAGAGTATATATTTATTTTTTGTTTTTTTGGGGCGGAAGTAAGGGATAAGTAGGGGATGAGTAAAGAAGGGGTAGGAAGGAAGGGCGACTTTTGGTGATATATTGGATACCCACACCCATCGATCGAACATAGCCGAGGAGTAATACCAAACACATACATACATATATTCTCTCTTGCCCTCGCATCATGTGGAATGTGCCCTATCTCTAGCATCAAACCCACCCCCTTATACCCACCTGCACCGTTGGGTTGCTATTGTAAGATATGCAGGTCCGGAGCCGTCCATAAATCCATCTCCAATATATAGGGAACATCGAGCGGGCGTGGTGCGATATACTTATCGCACCGGGGAGGCACACAGCAGCGGGAGGGGAACATTCCGTAGGATTGGACAGCTGCGGCGTTATTGGACGAGATGGCGAGCGCATGAATTTCTTGGGGGGGTTTTTTGAGGTGTCAGCATTACGTGTGCGGGGAAAGGTGATTTGTGGGAGTGCTTTTTTGGGATTGGGAAGGGGAGGTGATTGAAGGGAGGGGGTTGACTGGCTCTGAGAATCTGGGGGGGAATGCCGTGGTGAAGGATATGATTGGTTTGAATACCGAAAAGGGGGAGAGAGATGTTGGGTTTCGCTTCTCGTCATCGGTGAAGCCAGGAGATGACTCGGGGTAGTGTAGAAAACCAAATGATTGTCTTGAAGATTTTCAACGGAAGTGGATAGGCCAATCTAGCTATGTCCCGCTCCATCTGAAGGCGCCGTCAGAGAGGAGGCGGCGTGGAATGTTCAGATGGTTGCTGGTGAGGGTGGCTCAATTTGTTTTGGACATGATCCAAAGGAGGATGGAATGGTGGAACGGTGGGTTGGGCCTGCAGCTGTGATGAATGATCTTGTTGGTATTGATGAAAGGGATATTCGAGACGAGAACACGAGGTCGAGTTGTCCTAATAGGAGGTGCTGACCGGCGTGAGGAGAAAGGATCTTGGGTTCGGTACGTGAGGGTAATTCGAGGGCTGCGGTTACTAAGTTTGTGGTTGCCACACTTGGGACTTCCAGGTTGGTTAAGTTTGGAAAATGCAGGTCGGGAAGACCAGATTGAGAGACTGTTCATCAGGTTAGCATATTGTGAAGGAGCGGTGAATGTTGCAAATTGGAAAAGACAAGATTGATGGTCTCGGTGAGGTGATGGTGCCGAGTGGTTGAGTTTCTTTGTCCATACCGCGTACTGCGCAGTCAGGTCGAGTCTGCGGTGACTAAGTTTCCCTAAGCCACTTTGTGCCACTATTCGAAACCACGATCTACATGAGGGTGTCCACTCGCATCAGCGAATGAGATACCCGGCGAGATTCGCACTCCCATGGTGAGGATTGAATGATAACGTGGAGTTGGGAGGTCGTCCATGAGACTTCCCTTCCACAACACTGCTGCTCCACGATTACTCCCCCATCCCATGGGAAAGCTCGCTCCCGCCCAACATGATTTAATATAACATAAACACAAACGAGTGGCTCGTGTCGATGAAACATGAAGGAATCGCACATTCATAAACTCTCCGCCGATGAGGAGTTGGCATTCCCACGGCCTCGTGACTCATGCGAAACATCGTGGGTGGACGAACGGTGGAGGGGGCTGGTTGGAAGTGGATTGAGAGGACAGATGGGTAAAGAAAGGCGTTTCGTTTCAAAACATCTTCCTCCATCGCGGCTTCGTGCAAACAAAACATCCGCGCAGCAATCGTCCACTCGCACAGTAGGGATGACGCATTTCGCACATATGGGGACGTAGCCGACCTAAATCTTTAATACTGGATGACAAGGCACTCGGTCCTCGAGCACCGTCGTCCTTCGACGATCCGCCAGCTCGCGGTTAAAGAGATGGGCGCTTCGAAGATCGGGACGGGACCAGGATCAAAATAGCAGTTAAGCATTGAGGTGAGGAGGGAGGAGGGAGGAGGGAGTAGGCAGCGCATAGGGAGATGGGCCCGCGCCTGGAGAGAGTACAGAGCGCTTGATGAATCTCTTCAGCCGCGTTAGATGGAAGCGCCCACGATCTCTCTACGCGCCATCCTTCCGATCTCCCAGCGTCTCGCTTTCTGGCGGCTGGATGGCTGGATGGCCAGATGGCTACTGTAGATGGCTAGATGACTGGATGGCTGGCTTGGTCGCTGCGTCCCGGTTGGATTAACGTTACCAACGGACGGTAGAGAAATCCCGAGCGGATACTGATGTATGCGTAGATGTCTTGAGCCGCGACGCCTCGAGTCTCCTTCATGCTGCGGTCGCTTGGTGACGCTTGGTGGTAGCGCGGCGGTGGTTGTGCGGGTGGCGGAACGGTGGAATGGTGGATTCGTGGATGGTGGATGGTGGAATGGAATGGTGGATTCGTGGAATGGTGGATTCGCGGTTTCGTGTTTCGTGGTTTCGTGGTTCCGTGCTGGGTGTGGAAGAGAGAAAAGGAAGTTGCACCGCCACAACTGCGCTTCGAGAGCTTTACGTAATCCATCTGTGGCTCTCCGTGCCACGGACCACAGATCTGCCGAAGCTACTCCGTACTAGCCTCGGTTGAATTCATGGCATACTTCGTACGGAGCAACCGCGGGGTGACTACCGCGCTGTGCGGAGTATTTAGTACTGGGCTGTATTTAGCACTGGACTGTCTTAGTACGGGACTGCCCGGAGGCATCGCATGCGCGCTTTCTGAAGTTCTGGGATCTGTCCTCTTGGATCTTGGATTGGATCGTGGGCTCGAATTTCTAAATGGGATGGCCGAGCTTCTTGTGTCTGTCCGACGGACAGCCTCATCCAGATTTCGCTTTGCCCGCGCAAGCGTGCATCACCATGCGTGCCGATGTCTCGCACCCTCCGTGTGCCGAGGTGCTGAGGTGCACATGCCGAGCACGTGATGTCTTCAGGGTCTTCGTCTACTATTCAGTCTTACTCCTCACTCTTACTCCTCAGTCTTCACGTAGAGTCTTCAGCCAAGTCTTTTTCAGGTGAACATGGTGCACCCCAGACTAAAGTTTCCAGGCTACAGACTAATAACTCTACTCTTGACCCGTGACCATACTGAATGGTGATGCACTGATGAACGGATGACTTGGCCACATGTGCGCCATCTCCACGCGGACAACATCGTCCGTGGCGTCTAGGCCAGATGTGTCCGTGTTGTCGTTTCTGAGGTTATACATACTTCGTGCTCCTCACACGGGAATGGCCGTGGCATGAATCATGAATCCGCACGATGCTCTCATTCACAGATGAATATCCACCTGTGATCTCCACCTCTGATCTTCACCCTCTAGTCTTCAGCCTATGGTTTTCCACCTATCCTCCAACCTCCAACCTCCAACCTCTAGCCTCTAGCCTCTGTCCAGCCTCTGTCCAGCCTCTCTGTCCAACCTCTGTCCTCCAACCACCACAATCCAACCACTCCTATCTTCAGCTTCAAGATTCCTCCCCTGTCGTAGACTCCCCCACAAGGGGCACAGGAGAGAAATCGGTTCGAGGAGAAGGACCGGGCATCTCTCGTGCCACGACGCCACACCCTTGCCTGGACACTGATGTTTCAGCGAGAAGGCTAATCTCGAGCCACATCAAATCATTTCTCGAGCCTCGACCGACTGGACCGACTTGACCCTCCGTCCGACCGTCCCCTGGCTGCCCACTCGAGAGAAGTTGAGAAGTTGAGCCTGCTCCGGCTGAAACAAGAAGCATCAGCCACGGGACTGGGGAGCCACTTGGACCAACCATCACGCATCGAGGCGTCGAATTCCTGACTGGGACCGAAATAATCGGTGTCAGGCAGGGCAACGTACTGTACAGAGGGATAGGATAGGGACATATTCCATTCCAAAAGTAACCTCCTGAGTCCTGAGTCCTGAGTCCTGAACCTCCTGCAATCCTCATCTGGCCAATTCCAGCCTACCAGAAGCCACCCAATGGTTCTTGCATATGGCACATTGCATCGCTCGGCTAACTCGTAAGGGGTCCCCCCTATCCTGACGAGTGACTTTCATCTCTCGTCGTCGTCTGGGACGGCTCTTGCTCTTGCACTTGCGCTCTGCAGCGAGGGTCATATATATCTCTCCCGCGGTCCAACTTGATTCTTTTGGAAGCATCTCATCCGCAGCATTCGCCCCTTTCTCTGTTTACTCCATCCTCCTCGCTCCCTCCCTCCCCCCTCCTGCCTCCCCCCTCCCTCCTCTCCCTCCTCCCTCGTCACCTTGACCTCATCTCCACCCGGCCTGGTTGTCGGCACGATAGGATCATCGGACCCCCGAATACAGTCAGTTGCAGGAAGCCGATCACATTTCCCCTCAGGAGTACAGATACTTCGTCTGTCCCGGCTCGACCACCACAGTTCTCGAAACATAAAACACCAGGAAACGAAACGAGGCCCGGACCTTGCGTGAGCCCTCTTGGAGCCTTTCGAGCAGATCCAGCAGATCGCCCCGACCAGACAAACCCATCCAGTCTGTGCGTCCCCACGTACGGTACGGAGGTCTCGCTTGCTTCAGCATTCCGGCATTTCGACAGACTCGTCAAGCACCACACGACACAAACAAAAGCACATATCTCCTCTGCTTCAAGCCATTGATTGCACGTCTCTGCCATCCAAGGCCAGCCAGTCTCGACGGTCGATATCATAAGGCAACTCGCATCCGCACGCATCCACATCAGCCCAGGCAGATCCTGCGGGCTGCAAGCGAGGCTTTTTAAAGCCGACTTGTCTTCCTTCTTGTCACTCGCGAATAGGGGGGCAGCGAGACTCGACTCGACTCGTCCTCGTCCTCGTCTCCTGGTCTCTGGTCGCTTGTCTCTTGTCAGCTTGGACGAACACGGACACAGGCCACCTCCTGGACATCCCTTGACGTCCCTTGACATCCCTTGACATCCCTTGACCAGCGAGACTCCCTTGTCCTGTTCTCCGTGCTGCATTCTCTGCATCCCTCCAATCCTCGACTCTTCGATCCTACCTCCGTACTGCTCCGTCGATCATCCTAGATCGTCTTCCCTGTTCCCCTGACTGAGAGTCCCGCGCCATCCCACCCAAGCATCCAAGCATCAGCATCCAAGCATCTAAGCACCCAAGCACCCAAGCTTGTCTTGCGCAACTCCCACCGGGTCACGGCCATCAGCGAAGAGATTCCATATAATTGTCAACCTCGCTGCCGCTTGCTGCAGACCTCTTTTGCTTGCTGCGCCAGCAAAACGTCGTCGGTCGTGTTCGAAAGTTTACCCACGTAGCCTTTCACCTTCACCAGACCCCGTCTGTTACGGCCTTGGTCGAGGAAGAAAGAGACTAATTTCCGCTGGTCGGTCTCTCCCCTCCAAGGGATCTCCTCGCCTCCTCGCTCTTCGCCTGATCGCCCCCCTTGCCCAGCCTCGCCTCGCCTCGCCTCGATCAATACGTACCTAAAGAGGTTTCTTGTAATCCACCTCGGTATTGCCATTCACCAAGAGGACGACGCCGCTTTCACTGCCTCGCCTTCACGTCAGCCTTTCGCTCCGTCCACGAGCAATACAATAATATTGTGTCGCCGTGCCATTGTCGCCAAAACCCAACACAAGAGGACAATAGCAACTTTTGGGGAGGGCATTGTCATCAAGTTACAATAGCAACACTCCACATCCGACTTGATATTTTTATTTTTTTTATTTTCATACCTCCTCCCCTCCTCGGAGTCCTCCACCACCACGCATCGATCATCTTGCATCCTTGAATGATGGTACCCTCATTCGATTCCCATCCCTCCAACCAGATGTCTTTCGAATCACGAGCGTTGAATGAGGCTGCTCTCGAGCACTTCATCTACATGCCAGTCTCGTCGCAAATGGTCAGCTACCTGGCGAGCAAGGCCGTGGAAGTCATCCAATGCGAGACGCCATCGGATTCAGTGCCTCCATCACCACCTCCAACCCCTTCCGAGGACCTCGCAACCACCTCGACCCGCGATCTGCCGTCCCTCGAGCGCTTCATCGGTTCATTGGTGCGGAAGTCAAATGTCCAGGTGCCAACACTCATGACCACCCTTGTCTACCTCGAGCGACTGAAAAAGCGTCTCCCCCCCGTGGCGAAGGGATTGAAATGTACGGTCCACCGCATCTTCCTCGCCGCCCTCATCCTCTCGGCCAAATTCCTCAACGACTCGTCACCCAAGAACAAGCACTGGGCCGAGTACTCCAATGTACGAGGCTTCGAGCCCTTTGGATTCTCACGGACGGAGGTCAACCTCATGGAGAAGCAGCTCCTCTTCCTCCTGGACTGGGACCTCAACATCAGCGAGGAGAACCTGTACACTCACCTCGACCCATTCCTCGCACCCATCCGATTCGAGATGGTCCAGAAAGAAGAGGCCCGCCGCGCAAAGGAGAGCCGAAAACGCGCCATGCGCGAACAGCAGTTGCGAGAGGAGGAGGCCGCCCGCGATGCTCAATACTCCACCGGCCCGCACTGGAGGTCAGAATACGACGGCGGCGACGAGAAGAACCACAACACCATGCTTTTCAACGGCCGCATCGTCGACCCGTCCGCACCCATCATGCACGCCCGATACGACTCCCCGCCCTCGTCCGCCGAAGTCCCCGCCCTCTCGCGATCCGGAACCGCCGACGCCTCCTCGGTCTCCTCCTCGGCCTCCTCCTACGTCGAGTCGCTCTCCTGCACCGGCACACCACTCTCCAGCATCGGCTCCTACATGGACGACGCGGAGATCCCACCCGCCTGCGACGGCCTCCCACGCGCCTACAGCACCAGCCCCTACAGCGCGAGCCCGCGGGTCATCCGCGACACCGTCCACGTCCACATCGCCAACCAGCACGTCGGGGCCGGGAAGCATGGCATGTTGCCCTATGAGATCGAGCGCGACTCGTACGAGAAGCCCGTGAAGAAACCAAGGCGGGGCGGCAACATATTCTCGCGATTTCTGGGGAAGGAATCCCAGTACTCATGATCTCGGCCCCGGACGAGATACGAATTTACTTGCTGTGGCGTCCGCGGTTTTCGCATGGTGGATATCTGGCTGGCGGGCAGGAGTTGAGGGCAGGGCATGGCAGGGCATGGCAGGGCATGGCATGGCATTCATGAGATGATGTGTTCATATACCGATCTTCATGACTACCTATACCTTTTCATTTGTTCATTTGTTGGAGTTTGCATCGCAAGGCGTTGGAGGTTCTGAGCATATTTTACCTAGTGACTGGACTGAGACCGAGAGCACGCAATGTAGGGGAGGGATGGAGGGGGGATTTAATTCGCGGTCATCGAGTTCCTATTGAGTAGGATGCTGATGGTTGAGGAGGAGGCACGCAGGAGAGATGGATGAAGCATATACATACATACCCCGCGGATGACCGCCGTTCATCATGAGGACGGGATCTCCTACATAGGATGGATACTTGGAAAGCAGATGAAAAAAATATCTTGACCACCCCGATTCCGAGCATGTCGACTTGTGCACAATGTGACGAAAGCCCCTCGTCGTCCATGGGATCCTAGCTTTCCCACGACGTCCGTCGGCCTCGCTTAATTTTGCCTGCCCCTCGTTCGGAGCGACCAGATCAGATCCTCGCTCCCTCCCAGCATCTTCAGAATCTTCACCTCGACGATGCTCATCACCACCTCACACCCGCCCTCCCTCTCACGCGTCCTCGGTCACCAATGCCTCCACTGATCACCATCACCATCACCATCACCATCCCCCCATCCAACCACACCTCACAAATCCGCAGTCCCTCCCTCCCCCTGCACGGCACTCATCAGCAGCCCTTGCCCCCTCCTCCCCTCCCCCGTCCCCGCTCCCCCCCCCCTTCACATCGCCATGTCCACTATTCATGCCTTCATTCCATCGACGTATTCCTCCGCATCTCCTTACCGTTGCGCGATGCGTGGCGGGAGGGCAATTTCGGCGTCCACCACGTACGCCCCCTTGGATGCGAGCGCTGGCGTTTGGATGGGAAGCGGGTTATTCAGCACCGCAAAGTTGCATTTATCCCGCCCGCGCAGTCGGGAAAGGGTGGAGGGTTCAACGTACTGTCACTCGTAAGGGGGAGAGAGGGCCGGCAGAGAGAGAGAGACGTGGGAGATTTGCACCCGCCGCATGGTGCAGAGTGCAGCTCTCCTCATCATGCCTCGCGGTGTTGGCCTTGTTTACGCTGGTGCGTGGGCGGGGAGGAAGGGGGGAGGGGGAAGCTGGGAATCCTTGAGGAAGCGAACGAAATGAGAGATGATGCTCCGTACCCAAAGCTGTACTCGAGTTCGAGGACGGACTCCGTAGAAGTACAGGACAAACGTCCGTGCTGTACAACGTACAACGTCCAACGTACAACGTCCAACGTACAAAGGGTTTGAGGGAGTTCAGCCTCAATCCACACAACTCCCCATGACGACGACGCTTGTTTCTCGTGAGGGCTCAGTCCGTCCGAATGGAAAATCGGCGTGCCGAGTTGTATGGACATGTGCCGTCGGAGTATTGCTCCTTTCTTTCTTCAATACGACCCCCAGGCCATCGAACCCCATGCGGCTTTCTCCTCTCCTGATCCACGCGCAACACGAAGGCATTCCCACCTCTCGATCCTGTTCTGCGGCCAGTGTCCCGAACCATCACCACCACCATCACCACCATCACCACCATCACCAAGCCGCGCTCCTGGGATTGGGGTCTAAGAAGAAGGCCGCGAGCCACATAGGTAGTTCGTGGGGCCGTACGAGGCCGGATGCACACGTGAGGGAAGGGCGAGAGCGAGGTCTTCCTGCTCATCCTGCGGGGAAATTGCCTTTCCCTTTCGCGTGCCGAGTCCTTCGTCCAGTCCGTAACCTGACCGTACTGTACCGCCGTCGCTCGTCGTCCGTCCCCGGCGCGCAGTTGGCGTCGTGTGCGTTGGGACGGACAGGATCCGCGTGTGGATTTCCTGCTCGTCGTCTTTCCTCGTCGCCGTCATTCTCGAGGGCTTGCTTGGATCTCCGGCGCGCCGGCGTGGCCGCTTCGGAAGGTGAAGGTGAAGGTGAAGCTTGCGGACGGTACGAGTACGGTCAGGTGACGGACATGTTCCATCGGTGTCCAAAGCTATCTTCGGATCGATCGGGATCGTTGATTGGCTGTCGCTCGATCCTTCTGTAAGGCTCATGGGGTTTTGCCGATGGGTTATTTCCGAGGCCCCGTTGTGGTTTCGCATCGATATCTTCGCGTCTGTGGGGGGTCCACTCTCGGTATACAGTACAACCCATCACGGCGTGCTCGTGGCATCGTTTCGGCGTCGTCGGTGGACGCTGGCGGATCACGGCCTTGCGGCTACATCTGGGAGTCGAGAAGGGTTCCAACTTCTCACTGCTCTACCACGGACCCCCTCCCGTCTTTGTTTGTACGGTGCTGCTCGCGTCACGCGCCGTCCGCCTCCTGGACGCACCGCTCGTCTGGGCTGTACGTATATGCAATCCAACCTCACTCCCTATCTGCGATGTCACTCCCAGACATCACGGACACTAATATATACGTACATACTTACTTACTTGCTTGCTTACTTACTGACTTACTTGCTTGCTTACTTACTGACTTGCTTGCTTACTTACTGACTTACTTGCTTGCTTACTTACTGACTTACTTGCTTGCTTACTTACTGACTTACTTACTTACCTACTTACTTACTTACTTGCTTGCTTGCTGGCTTGTTTGCTTACGTACTTACTTACAAACATACTTACTTACTTACTTACTTACCTACTTACTTACTTACTTACCTACTTACTTACCTACTTACTTGCCTACTTACTTACCCACTTACTTACCTACTTACTTACCTACTTACTTACCTACTTACTTACTTACTCACATACTTACATACTTGCTTGCTTACTTACGTACTTACTTACATATATCCACGCACGACTAAAACGCATAGACGCACGATCGAGGCGTCCCCCATCCCCGCGACGATCGATTTGACGTAAAAACCCAACGTCCTCCTTCTCCATTGGGGCACAGGTGACAGAGCCGCGCCGTGGAGCTGCCGTGGGGAGGATAACAGAGGAGGTGGTCGGATTGGACGCATATACGGAGTGTTTACGATCCGTGGGTGAAGGATGAAGGTGCTCGAGGGAGGTGTGATGCCGTCGATATGTCGGCGAGGGGAGAGAAGAGCATGTATTGATTCGGGTGGTCAAGGCGGCGGTGGGAGCGGGTGTGGCATGGGAGCTGTGGTGTGGTGAGGAGGAATATTGAAAGCCAGGTGAGGATGCCTCCGATGATGATGGGACGGTGGCGATCCTCTCGTGGGGCTGGGAGGGTTTGGACGTGGGTGGTGTATCGTTCTCCCTTTGTTCTGCTTCCTGGACGGGAAGACTCGAGGTCTCGCGAGGCGTGGTCGATCTGGTTCCGGATGCCCTCCTCCCACGAGGAATCCGGTGTGGACAATCCCCGGGAAGGGACAGAGCGAGAACTCAAGCAGTCCGCTTGCGCGAGCATCTTGGCCCCGGATTTCCACTCCTCTTGAGCACGGATTTGGTCATTCTAGGGAGAGCTTGCCACCATCCTCGCTTAGCTCCTCGGCAGTGAGAGGTTTCTCTTCATCCCATACTCCATACTTTTGGCGTTCCTCTTTGTCGTTTTGCGTGTGGCCCTCCTCTCATTCTCTTGTTCGGCGTCGAGATCGAGCGTCCGAGAAGCCAGCGCTGCCATGGTTGGGTTCTTCGGGACGGAAGCTGCGCAAGCTCTCGAAGAGCCAAAACCTCTCTCCCGAGGCCATGTTGCGGTACACGCTCGAGGGGTTTATCTCCTTGGATAGATAGAGTGGTGGCCAGGCCAACATGGTTGGTCCACGTAGAACCAGCCCATGAGTAAATTCCCTTGCTTCCAAATCCACCGAAGGCTTATTTCCATTTCCATTGACGCGTTGCTCTCTTCCTGCTCGATGCCATTTCTAATCACTCGTCAGGTCCCCGCCACAGATCACCAGTTTAACCTCATTTTCCTAACGCACCCACCCCCGCAATCTAACCTTAAATGCCGAGCTCAGTCACTTTCTCGGTTTCAGTCCCGATCTCTGAGCAGGTAGTGCCTGGTGGGTTGATGCCGTTGAGGCCCAGGTCGGCTTTTAGCATGGCACCGCCAGGACGAGGAATGGCTTTAGGAAAATCAGAAGAGCTACCCATTCTCTCTTCCTGTCTGGGCTCGTTTCATTAAACGGTCCTTGGTGGATGACGAAGATTAGAACATCTCTAGGGAGCGGCGATGTGTGGACAGTACAGTCCCGGTGGACGACGAACACCACAAATCGGTGTACCTCAATCACCACAAGTCCGTGTACTTCAATCACCACGCTGCATACAAGGGGAGTGAATGGGAGAACCACATCTTCAACGCCACCCCACGTGAATGTGCCGGGCTCAGGCATTCCACTTCAACCTTCCATCCGCCCATGGCTCCTCGCACTCCACTCCCACCCTCCACAGCCTCTCTCCAACGACACCAGACAGCACTTTCAAACCCGGAACCTCTCCAGCACACCTGAGCCGAACCAACAATGTGCGTCTAGACCACCCAACACTTCACCAAATGCCCTTGCCGCAAAAAGGTATACGCGCCCTGCCGCGCCTACCAGGAGCTCCTCTCCAAAGCCACAGCTCCCGCCCCGGGCTTCCTGGCACGCGTGCGAAACCACGTTCCTATCTTGAAGCCGCCGAGCAAGTCGGAAGAAACCACCGAGCCGCCAGATATGAAAGCTTGTCCCGACCTTCGGACCGCGCTGGTCGAGCACCTCGACGGGTCCTGCGGCACGGGGAAGGATGGAGGGTGCCCTTACATGAATGCCATGAAAGGCGTTGACCTAGAGGCCAAGCGGGCCGGCCCAAGTTGAGAGCGACGACGAGGGGCGCCGTGCTTATTCACGCCGTCCTCTTACGCCGTGGGCGTCCGCAGCAGAGGAAGGCTTCATATAGGGTCTATCGTGCCGACGACGGTGGGTTAGGGTATTCAGATCACTTACATCTTATGATTTAGCTTCGCGCTCGGAATTTGTATTCGCGGCCTCCTGGGAATCTTCGAACTTGTCACTTCTCCAAAACCTCCTATAGTCATGTCCTTAGGGTGAAGTGTGGATGCGGAATAGATACTTAGAAGTCTAGATGGTTGCCTTGGCACATATGCCGGCTGATGCCTCGACCTGTGCTATGTGTGGCCATTTCGCTTTGACACGCTTGGTGTGCAGCACCTCGGAATGCCTCAAATGGTGCTTCGAAGAGCAGGAGCCAAAGTCGTGATTCTCATCCCCATGTCCAGAGGGCAGAGTGCCGATACTTCCAGCGCTTCGAGCCGCCTCATGAGTTCGCCTTGTCGTCTGCCTTGTGGCGTGTCTTTCCGCTCCACCTTTACCGTCAGCTCCACGACGAGTGAGTACCTCGTAAAAGCAATCATCAGATGAGTAAGTATCACCGGACCTACAGTATCAACAGACACTGACTCCTCTACCGGAAAAGACGACTTCTCGCGTGGGCCAGGCACGCGTGGTCGTTCCCTACCTCGACCTCCACACCCACCGAGTGTAGGCAATAGGATTCCACCAACGGCCCATACGATTAATATACCAGTACCATACGCCTGAATACCCTACTAAAGATACTATTGGTATAAACTTTCATCAAATATCCGACGCTTCAGATCCTACCTATCTCGGCCGTCAACACCGTGATATTCCGAACAACATAAAGACTGGTAAATCAGAGGCGTGACACCGAGAAGGCCGCTACTCGCACGACTCTTCCCCTCCCATCTACCGATTCTCATTCGATCAAATGCGCCCCGTCCCTTTTAGGATGGATAGGTCAAGCGTAGTTAGCTATGTAGAGAAAGCCCCTCCCGGGGGGCCACTGCCGTGGAGGCCTTGGTTCGCTGCGCTCTGGAAGATTAAATCCAACTTGATCCCAACGACGCTCTTCACCTGAGAAGGCATCGCTTCTCTTTACGCTAGCTGGGAGTTTCAGGCCGAGACTAAGCTCGTTGTACTGTTTACTTTCGCCTCGATGTTTTATTTCACTTGAGGATCTTAATATCGTGGGTCTCGGAGCGATCAAGCAATCAATGCCTATACATGTTCCCGTGGAGATGGAGTTGTTGTGCCGATAGAATCCATCTGAACAATACATGCCGCTTGCACATACTCTTGAGACGCATTCCAGCCCGTGGCCTCGCCCGCGTCTCTTTTCACTCGCTGGCTCATGCTGCTCAAATCATACGGAGCAGAGCATATGCGTGCGTGATCTCGATCTGACACCGGAGCGCGAGGCCTTGGGGTTTTGGTTACCATGAGAGCGTAGCGAACATACTCTCTACAGGGGTTAAAGAATGTAAATTCGCCACAACACGCTGCTTTGAAATTTATTCCATCTGAACAGTATCTAAAATTGAGGCTCTTTAGATTGTTCTACCAATTTGTATACATTCCATGAGCATCTCTTACATCTAAACAACGCTGATGCATTGTACTTACTAACT